>OY754983.1:10118117-10140617 GCA_963576475.1 Molanna angustata
AAGAATATATTATACAGAACAATAATTAAAAAGTTAAGGTATACTTTTCTTTATTAATATCCAAACTAAGTTATTTTTTTTCAAAATGATTTATTTTGTAGTAATGATGCAAATTCAAATTGAAAAAATAGGTACGTTGGCAGCAGTCACCCTTCTTGGGAGGCTCCTTGAAACTTTAAATATTTACATTGACAACAATGTTATACATATAGCATAAAATCAGGAGTTTTTATGCAACTATGCATGTACATAGGTACATAATTTCTTATTTAATTTACGAATCATCTATTCGGACGATCTCCTGCGCCTGATACAAGGCGCAACATCAATATATTACAAAAACACTAATCTATCTTACGGATTTTGTAAGGTTAAAATATCCTGAATTAAGTCGAATCTACAGAGCAAGGAAATATACATAGCTAACATTTTTTTTTTTTATTTATATACTTACATACATATTTAAATAAGGGAAAAACCTGTACCGGAGCTAATGCAAATCGAAATAATGACACTGTACATGTGAGTGCCAACATCAATCTTTCATAAAAAAGTACATCTATATAAAAGTACAAATCAAATCAATAAATGCTAAAAATATGACTATATAATATGAGTGAATTGTATTCTCCACCCACCCAAGTCTCTCAAAAAAGTGTTCAAATTTTGTATGGAAAATTTTCAGCATTTTAATGAAGAAGTGAGTTTGTCAAATTATTTTTTTGATTTAAATATTTTACTTAAAAAACTTGATAATTCTTCAATGCCGTTTTATGAAAGTGATGTTGAAAATAAAACGAGTGGGTTGTGGCTAACGCTATACTCCTTACTACCAAGTTGCAAGTCACTCCACAAGGTATTAAAATTTTGTATGGAATATTTTCAACATTTTTTAAAAGTTTTTACAATATTTTTTTTAATTATTTTATTACGAATAATTGATATTTCTTCAATGCCATTTTATGAAAGTGGTGTGTCTTTTTACCAATTTGAAAATAAAAATATTCATATTTTATGTTTCCTGGTTACTTTGAAATATTTGACAGTTAAAAATATTGAGAAGCACTATTTAGATATCCCTCAAAATCTAATGGGATCTAAGCGAATATTAGATATACATATTCAAAAAAATTCAAAAGAATCGAACGAGTACTTAATTCTATAATCGACAAAGTAAAATAAACACGCCGTACATAGCACACAGCACCTAGCACACATACACAGATACATTGTGATGAAACTTTCTGTATACAATCTTAGCATACTAGTTGATAATCTGCAATAAAAAAATACCCTTAAAATAGCGAAATCATAACTCCCCACTATATCCCTTTGGGTTAGTGAGGAGTAAAAATCAAATCTTAAGTTTCCTGGTCACTTTGAAATACTTGGCAGTTTGAAAAATTGTGAAGCACATTCATATTATACAATTATATAAATTTTATTTTTATTTTAATACTACATATAAAATTAATAAAAATGGACGTAGACCTCTCACACCGTTACATGAATTTGTGTGTGATTCCTACAATGGTTTGTGATGTAAAACTTCGGTGCATACTTGGTACTTGTAACAATATTATTACCTACAAAGCATCAAACTAATTATACTGTATATATTAGGTATACTGACTAGTGAACACAATACTGACTGGTCGGTCAGTATTTGCTCGTTTTTGTTGCGGATGCAGATGTCTTAATAGTTAATAAGCCAACTCTTTTCTTTTTTATATTTTAATATACATGTGTTAAAAATTAATATTTTTGCAATAGTTAAATAATTTACGTACTTAGTTTAAACTATTTAAATGAACCTATAAAAGGTTTATAACTTGTTAATATAATTATACATATTGTAAATTCATATTGTAAACTGTTGGTTCTATATCTAAAGTAATAAAATAAAAATAAAATAAAATATATTGACAGATTAATAAGTTGAGGAGAAAAAGAAAATATATTGCTGAGGGTGGTTGGGAAAAATAAAATAAATCAGTACCTAGTTGTTTATTGTTATAATGTCACGATGTTAGATATAAGTATGTTTTTGAATTTCATATGTTATGGAGTAGGTAATTTTAAAAAAATGTTGTAAAAAAGGACATTTTAAATAATTATATAAGGGAAATTTATGCTGAATTTTGAAATTGTGATACGAACATTCACTAGAGAAATGTTGAAAAAACTTACGGTATTTTTTTTGTTAGAAACACATCTTTTAACATATTTCAGAAATTTGATTTACAATTGGGGTGTTTAGGTTTATATTCCCCCTAAAAGAACCAGAAGTAGGTACATTATTTATCGTCAAGTTAAAGTCTTGATCAAAACTCAGTCGTTTGTAACTTACTGTAATGTATGTATCAAATAAACATAATGTATTGTATAAAGTATAGAAACGTTTTATAAGTATTATAGAATCAGTCACGTTGTTGATAAATAATAGGTAATCTAAAATGCAACAGAATAAAACGACGTACACTCTACGGTTTCTTTAGTAAACAACACATTCAAAATATATTAGGAACATATATTTACATACACAACAAAACAATGCAGTTATTACGGTTGCATGTTAACAGAGCGAAAATTCGAAAAAAACTTAAAAATGTATAAATCAGTACCCGATCATAATCCAATATTAATCTTTCTATACATTATATCATAAAAAATTGTTGAAATGATGGTTAATTTATAGTATTATTTAATTAATTCACTTAGTTGTGTCTCTGCAATCGCTTCTAACTTAAATACAAGACCTAATGACATAAGTCTCTGTGAGATACGTTAATATTTCTGCAATCAGGGGGGCTACTCATGACACATTTTTAATACGTTCTTAGCTTGCTTTATCATAAAAATTTGTAGTATTATTAAATTAATTAAACCTCAAAGATGGAATGTCTGTTCTATTTATGGTATCAAATGGATGAATGTCTGTACTATTTATGAAATAAAATTGATGAATGTCTGTTCTATTTATGGTATCAAATGGATGAATGTCTGTACTTTTTAAGGTATCAATTGGATGAATGTCTGTACTATTTATGAAATAAAATTGATGAATGTCTGTACTATTTATGAAATAAAATAGATGAATGTCTGTACTATTTATGAAATAAAATTGATGAATGTCTGTTCTATTTATGGTATCAAATGGATGAATGTCTGTACTATTTATGGTATCAAATGGATGAATGTCTGTACTATTTATGGAATAAAATGGATGAGTGTATGTAATACTTATGGGTTTCTTTAGTAAACAACACATTCAAAATATATTAGGAACATATATTTACATACACAACAAAACAATACAGTTATTAACGGTTGCATGTTAACAGAGCGAAAATTCGAAAAAAAACTTAAAAATGTATAAATCGGTACCCGATCATAATCCAATATTAATCTTTCTATACATTTAATCATAAAAATTTGTTGATATCTACGTTTAGTATGAAATTTTCACGAATTGTTGTGTAAATTTATAGTATTAAGGCCGCTGCATACGGGACGGGGCGACGACGTGGTCGGGACGGGACGTGTTTTTTTTAAACATCGTTTCATATAAAATGTATACGAACGTGCATACGCCACGGGTGCACGACGGGGCGTGGACGTGGCGTGGACTGAGCGGGAAAAAACATCGTCGCCGACGATGTTTTGCACGTCCCCGCCCCGTCCCGCCACGCGCCGTTGCGTATGCATGGTAATTACAGTCGCTCCGGAGAGATGTTCATAGCACTAGCACGTCACGTCCACGTCGTTGTCACGGTGTGTATGCATACAACACCACGTCCCGCCCCCGTCCCGTCCACGTCGTCGCCCCATTCCGTATGCAGAGGCCTTTACTAGTAAAACCCGGCAGACGTTGTCCTGCCTGTTTAATTATTTACCTCAAAATATATAAAAATACCAAATAGATAATTTTTCTATAACTTTTCTGCGAGAAGTTAAATAATTGAATTTAGCTTCAAATACGCTTTCTGCTATGCGCTAAACGAATCCCAAAAATTCAATGACAATCCCAAATAGATAATTTTTGTAAATTCTTGTGTTAGATATTAAATAAATAAATAAATTTAATTTATAAAACTTCTCGTGTGCGCGCTGAACAAACCCACTAAGGTTCACTTCAATACAAATTTTTTTTTTCAAATATTTTTTGTGTGATATCGAATAAATAAATAAATTATAATGCATAAACCTTCTCCTGAATGTGCTGAACAAATTCCCAAAGTTTTATCGCAATCGGATGGTTGGTTTAGGAGTCCATCGCGAACATACAAACAAGCAAACAAATATACGTACATCCATTTTTATATATATTTAGATTTAATAAATTTACCCTCTTAGATTGCTAAAGTCTGAAGCTAATCTTAGTTTTACTGTAATCTACTTCATGAGTGGCCCTGCTGAGTTTCGAGAGTAAGATTGGATTCCCTCACACCGAGGATTCTACGAAACGCAACGAAACTGCGGACAGGTTGGCCAAATCCGCCATTGAGTCGGGCGAAAATTTAAATAATTTCTTTCCCACATTCGACGACGTGATTCCATCGCTCAAATCTCGAACTTGGAACGAGTGGGAGTGGGAATGGAACTCGCCGGCTACGAACAAAGGCAGATTTTATAGATATATTCAACCTGCGATTCCACGAAAGCCTTGGTATCACGTCGGGGTCACCAATTTTATAGTGATATGGTCTTTGGTTAAATTCAAAAGATGAAAGCGGTTTTTACTTACTATTTATTTTGACAATATCTGCTGGTATACAATATTTTGCTTTATATATATGTTACTTTTAAATCAATTAAATTATTTTTTATTCATAATATTATAATGGCGACGCGGAGAGCTTCGTCTTGATCACGTCTAATACAGCTGGACAGACAGGCCGCGAAAGAAGCCGTGGTTTGGTGGGAGGCCGCTTTCTGGCCGCAACTCGCTCGGCGTATGCGCGCGCAGATCAAATGAATCAGCTGTGTTGCCACAAGCTTATCAGTTGAACAAATGTGTCGTCTCACCTATAGGTAGAATGCAGATCGGACATTGCTCAATAGCCCCTCATTGGTTCAGAATAGGAGTTGTTAACAGCCCATACTGCGAGTGCGGTCAGGATCTCGAGACACTAAACCACGCATTCTTTGCCTGCCAGTTGGTCTCGGATAGAGGTATGTACGGAGAAGTGGTGAATACAGAAAGACCCTTTAATATGGAGCATCTGTTGGCGATTGGCTCACGACATGTAATATTAAAGATAACTAATGCCACTACCGTTATAAAGATATAACTGATTGTAGGAAGCCTTTCACTCGACCATTTTCTGAAAGTGACGCATTTGATGATTTATCGGAAATTCTTTAATTGCTTGTACATACACTTCCCTTTGCAATGGTATGATGTAAACTCCTTTCTTCTCTGAGATCTAATGGAATTCTGTTTTTACTCTTCTTTTCAACAGTGAATATATTATGATCTAAATCCTACACCACAAATCCACCTCCATTGGTGGCTGTACCTTATTAAAAAAAAACTATCCAGGTACCAACATCCAGTTACCAACTAGATCCCCACTTTTTCAAACTTAGACTCACCCACATATTAAATTTGGCAACATTGTAAAATCACTGTGACTCCACCCACACAAGTGGCAATGTTGTATACTATATGATGATTTTTTGTTTATATTTGTTAGTTTCATTTTAAAAAATAATGAATATTCTAAGATATTTTGTTTTCTATACAACATATGTTTGTCGAGATAGGATAATGTGGAGGTCAGTCTTTTTTTATCCCGAATATATAAACACCTTGATGCTATGGATGTATGTATGAAGACTAAGTAACAAACTATTGAGAGTTCCATATATATTGAATGCCATTGATACCGGCCGGTCAGTCGTCACGAGTGACGTGAGCGAGAGAAATCCGACGCCCCTATATGACGTGCGAGTATTTTCGGGTACCTACCCAAAATACCGCGGGAAGCACCATTCATTTTTGGGGAAATATTTTTTTTATTACTTGGGATATTTTTATTTATAAAATGGCAACATTTTGTCTTGTCAGCTGGGGGAGAAAAAAAGGCGCGCTGAGTTTGCCGCGTGTTGGAATTTTAATTTAAAAAAAAAAGAGGAACGATTCTTTTAACATCAATTTTATTTTTTTTTCAAAAAGGAAAATTTTTTTTAAAGTCTGGCCGAGCCGCCAGCAGTAGAAATTAATAAATAACTTCTCGTCTCAAGTCCGGTGCCCCAGAGCCGGCAATAATTTTTATTGTATTTTTTCTACCCAACGAAAGTAAGAAACTCTAACTTGAGCCAAGCCTGGTGCAGCTGGCTGGGTTTTTCCTGAGACTGTTGCCTTGGCTGAACCGTAGAGGCCTTTGCGCGTTTCGGCGAGTCGCCTGCCAGGGTTTCGTCCGACGGATTCCCTCGGTCAGGTTGTGCCACCTAGGTGTTTCCATCGGCTCTAAGCCAACTATAAGTTTTAAATCTTCTTTGCATACGTTGGGCTGAACACGGACCTTCCCAGTGGCCGAGGACGTCCACCAACCCGTAGGTCAACGCAGACTACGCCTGGTGGGCTGTCGATCCACCATCATCGACAGGGGTCCAAGCTGGGAGACCACGTCCTCACGGTGAGTGGCCTTTAAATGTTCTCTTACCTTGGTCCAGTAGTATTAATAGTTTATCCGAGGGGAGTGACACGTTGAGACGACGCTTCACGTCGTCCCTAGCGCTCCACCTAAACTGCACACGTCTACGCTGAGTGCTGTTCGGAGCTGGTCAGCGGCCTTGCCATCTGAGTCTCCGGACAGCGTGAAGCGAAGGAGTGTCAGATTGTCTCCCAACAGAGGGGCCTTCCATCCAAACGAGAGAGTTTGGACGAACCAGCGACCCTGAGTGGAACTCTCAGAATGGGCAAATTGTAAATATTTTTTATATTAAGTATTGTTACAAGTAGCAATGGAAAACCCATTGTATGCTGGACATTCATAGTAGAGAATGTTATTTTAAATTCATTCTATTTGAAATACAAATGGGAAACAATTTATAAGTAAATAATGTTTTATTCTTGTTTTATTGTTATAAATATAGTGTTTTACAAATTGAGTATAAGGAAACAATTTTAAAGTGAATGGTAAATAATAAAAGGTACGATTGGCGCTCAGTGCGTCTCAATGATGTGTTTTCACATAGGGTATTGTATTATTAAAGGTTTAATATAGATACTAAATAGTAATCTTAAAGATTAACGGTTTAATATAGATACTAAATGGTTATCTTAAAGAGACAAATATAATGAATGTAACATATGTACATAATAAAAGTAAAGCTTATCACAGGCTGTTGTGTACATATCTAAGAGACTGATATCGAGTCAACGTTGAATGTCAGGTTAAAGAACCATAATGATTCATTTTAATTGAAGCCCAGTTGCACTGCAAATGTTGGAGCTGTGAATATAAAATTCTTTGTAGAACGAGTCACGAATGATCGTTGGAATCGCCCATCAGTTGTGATACTCCGTGATTGTCGATTTTGGTTCGATATTGATCTCTTGTAGCTGGCTATTGCTGTCATGAGTGAATTTGGCCGTCACGTCAGTGTTGAAGTTGGTTTGAGATATATATTGTGTAATTGGCCGTAGTTAGATGATTCAGAAGTTGTCCGTCACTGGCAAAAGCTGCTTCAGACACCCGACAAACGTTGCATTGCAGTTTGTTGTATAAAAAAAGCTCAAATTGAATAATGTTGTGCTGAGGCTGAATCAAACAGTTTAACTGATTTATATAGTTAGATTTTGACAGTGACAGCGCCAAGCCATAGAGAAAATATTGTCTTCAAAATATTTTTTCTATGAATAATATATATGGCTATCAAAAGTCATACCAAAAAAATATTTTTAAATCGTTCTGAACAAGATCGTTAATTAATTTAACTAAAGAAAAATATATGTGATAATTAGTGCAAATTCCATTATTTTTATATTGGTATTCCTTATTCATAATTTATTACTTATTCATAATTATTTTTTTATTATTGATATTCGAGTTTGGATTAATTATTACTTATTAATAATTATTTTTTTTATTATTGATATTCGAGTTTGGATTAATTATTACTTATTTATAATTATTTTTTTTATTATTGATATTCGTGTTTGGATTATTTGTTATATATTTATAGTTATTTCAAATAATCGATAATTGTGTTTTAAATTATAATTGCTTGTTCTTAATTATTTTAAGGATTTATTTTTATTTATTGATTTAATTGTTGATTGTTATTTATAATTATTTTAAGAATTGATTTTATTTATTGCCATTTGTTTATTAATTGAATTAACAACATTTATTTTAATTTTCAACACTCCAGTGTTTATTGATGATTATTTATTGTGTTTTTATCAACGCCGATTTTATAGAGTATATTTAATTGAATGATTTGATGTAATTAACTGTTTTGCGGTTATCCCTTACCGGTTCGAACTACCCCGTTCTGAGAGAATCGATTCAGGGCGCGTGGATTTTTTTTTTTTGGACCGGGGGGGGAGGATATTTTAGGGTCGCTTACGGGTCCGTCGCCAGTAAGGGGATCTCGCCGCCTTTTGCTTCCGAAATGTTTGTTGCCGCGCGATCTCCCACCGAGAGCGGCTCCCGCACGCGGCTTGCGCGAGGAGGTCATTCTCGGTCAGCCATGGCTCACCGAGGAAGAGGCCTGTGTGGACTTTTGTAGAAAATGCGTAAACTTCGGAAAGAGGGAGCGGACGAGCGTCCACCTGACCCCGAGCAACCGTGTCCGACTCCGAATTCCGTATCATTGCCATCTTGCAACGATATCCCCACTCTTCATCGGGACAAGATTCAGAAGGTCTTGGAGGATCTTCATGAAGTTTTCCTCCCATTCTATATGGCTCCTGAGTCTCGACCGCTGACGGCTTTTACGACGCCGGACGGTGCCCGCTACCAGTTTCGGGTGATGCCTTTTGGCTTGGCTGGTGCGCCCTCCGGTTTCCAGAGGACGGTGATGCAAGTGCTAGCAGGATTCGTTCGCGAATTCTGCATGGTCTACTTGGATGACATTATCGTTTTCTCGGGGACGTGGGAGGAGCACTGCCGTCAACTGCAGTTGGTGCGGGAGCGTCTGGCGCTGTATGGCCTGCGCTGCGCCCCCGAGAAGTGCATTGTTGGAGCGAGTTCCCTCCAGTATTTGGGACACGTGGTTACTGCCACTGGTACTCGTCCCCAAGAAGTACACGAACGCGCTATTCAAGAAGCACCCGAACCTACAAGCCGCAAGGGGAGTACGAAGTTTCCTGGGAACTTGTAACTGGCTCCGGGAATACGTGCCACGCTTTGCGGAACTGGCTGCGCCTTTGACGGACTTGCTTCGGCTGAAGAAGCCCTTCAAATGGACAAAGCAAGCATCAGCAGCGATGAAGGCTATTAAGCAGGTCATGAGTCAGCCACTCCAGTTGACCCGTCCAGACTTTGGCCCAAAATTTTGCCTGCAGACGGACGCCAGTAAGCTGGGAGTCGCGGCCGTACTGTTTCATCCAAGGGAGGATGGAACACGAGACGTTATCTCCTACGCAAGCTCGCGATTCAATCCCGCTGACCAGAACTACCACTCAAACGAGCAGGAGGCTCTAGCGGCCGTCTGGGCGTTAAAGAGATAACGCCCATTATTGGAGGGCCACCATTTCACTCCGGACGTCCTAGTGGATTCGGATGACCCACTGGCGGAGCCGAGCCACATTCCCACGTTGGCTTCTCGGCACTCGGCCTCGACCTCCGGACATGACCGCCCGCGCAGGGTTTCGCGTTTGCCTAGCCGCTTTCGGGAGGATTGAGCACGTATCGGGACGATGGGTTTCTCTCGAATTGGAGGTGGCGATTGATACCGGCCGGTCAGTCGTCACGAGTGACGTGAGCGAGAGAAATCCGACGCCCCTATATGACGTGCGAGTATTTTCGGGTACCTACCCAAAATACCGCGGGAAGCACCATTCATTTTTGGGGAAATATTTTTTTTATTACTTGGGATATTTGTATTTATAAAATGGCAACATTTTGTCTTGTCAGCTGGGGGAGAAAAAAAGGCGCGCTGAGTTTGCCGCGTGTTGGAATTTTAATTTTAAAAAAAAAGAGGAACGATTCTTTTAACATCAATTTTATTTTTTTTTCAAAAAGGAAAATTTTTTTTAAAGTCTGGCCGAGCCGCCAGCAGTAGAAATTAATAAATAACTTCTCGTCTCAAGTCCGGTGCCCCAGAGCCGGCAATAATTTTTATTGTATTTTTTCTACCCAACGAAAGTAAGAAACTCTAACTTGAGCCAAGCCTGGTGCAGCTGGCTGGGTTTTTCCTGAGACTGTTGCCTTGGCTGAACCGTAGAGGCCTTTGCGCGTTTCGGCGAGTCGCCTGCCAGGGTTTCGTCCGACGGATTCCCTCGGTCAGGTTGTGCCACCTAGGTGTTTCCATCGGCTCTAAGCCAACTATAAGTTTTAAATCTTCTTTGCATACGTTGGGCTGAACACGGACCTTCCCAGTGGCCGAGGACGTCCACCAACCCGTAGGTCAACGCAGACTACGCCTGGTGGGCTGTCGATCCACCATCATCGACAGGGGTCCAAGCTGGGAGACCACGTCCTCACGGTGAGTGGCCTTTAAATGTTCTCTTACCTTGGTCCAGTAGTATTAATAGTTTATCCGAGGGGAGTGACACGTTGAGACGACGCTTCACGTCGTCCCTAGCGCTCCACCTAAACTGCACACGTCTACGCTGAGTGCTGTTCGGAGCTGGTCAGCGGCCTTGCCATCTGAGTCTCCGGACAGCGTGAAGCGAAGGAGTGTCACCATATAAATTGAATGAAACGATGTCATTACTAAATTCAATTTTTACAAGGTTAAAGAAAAGTTTGAGATGTACATACTGCTATAATGTTTTTTTACAGTTGGGGTATTTCGGTGTATTCGATATTTTAAAAAATTGGAAATATAAGCAATTAAACACATAAATTTGTCATAAAAATGTGGAACTTTTTCATATTAACAAATTTATTTCAAGCGTTCTGCCTTTTATGGCTTTTGAGATATATGGATAAATTAAATAAAAATTCAAATGTTGATAACCCTGACAGTAACAAAAATCCTAAATCCTGAGTAAGAATTTTTTGTAACCTTCTAATTTTTTTGAAATGTTGGCTTCTGTATATAAAGCGGATCAAAAATTATGAGGGGGGGATGGACACACATACACACAAGCAAACTAAATGTTCTACTTCAATTTTTTAGTTAATTCACATATAATATGTATATATAATATGTATACATGCTGCGAAGCCTCTAAATTGGTGTTTTTGACTTCGAAGTCGAAAAAAAACATGAACATCTAGACCATGGATATACAAAATCAAAATATATCTTGAAACTATGTCGATATGTTAAGAGAAATTGTTTGATGGAGAAAATGTTTAACTGTATTTTGGGTATGCCTGCGCTGGGACTGGTCTTTCGATTGACCCGACAACTTGTTTCTCCAAAAGGAGAGCTAATCCCTCTCCTCTCCTCCTCCTTTTCCCCTCCCTGACCCTTCCCTATATCCTAAACACTCTTGCAATGTTAAATGTAGGATCAATATTTTTTTTGTTTTTAATTAACTCAAACAAAATATTCATAATACCAAATAAGAACTTTGTAATTGGCGCAATGAATCAATGTAATTTTATATTATTTTTAATACAACTTAAAGCTGTAAAGTTCATTAAATAAAAAAAAAAATCTGAACAAATCGACAGTTGGATTATATAACCCAATAATTTGAAATTTGATATCACGGGTTTCAGTTGTGTGCGAGTATACATGATTAATTCGTTGTGTATGTAAAATATATGTATGTACCTACATATGTGTGACCCAGTCACTGTTTCTCTTTGGTTTTTTCAAGAATGAATTATTTTAATGTCCAAATAAATAATAATATATAATTTGCCTACATAATATAACATAAGGAGGAATAATCTACTTATCCGAACTGGATTGAATCGATCTAAATACACAGCAGAGAACCATAGACGGAACAGACTTGCTAAGGACGCAATTTGCATAGATTTAAGAGCGAATGTCAAATGTCAGCTGATGTCTTTCCGCTTCCCGCCACCTTCGTCCTTTTCCCGCGTTGCCACTATCTTGCGTACAGTGTTGCAATATGTACACTAGGGATGGGATTTATATAGGTACTCTATAGTTGGTCTGAAACTAGATAATTCTTTTGATTCAATTTAGACAGCGGAGTAATGAAGGTAAATATAAAAATAGATTCAACAGGTAATTTATCTAGATATTCGTTATATTATTTAGTAATATATCTATGTATATATTCGTATCAGGGTGTTGCGAGCAATTATAGAGGTATGTAAGTTGGGAGGAAGCTTTATATTTAATTAGAATATTAATAAGATATCAGAAAAGGTTGCGAGTTTAAATAACGTGTTCCAAATCGTCTCCCAAAATACATACAACTATTTTAGATATTGCACTTGTTATAATCATTTAACATTTAATTAGGATTGAAATAATAGAGTGATGATAGGTTTCATAATAAAAGAGTACTTACAAATAATCGGTATATTTTCAGCTCAAACAGTTTTTACAATATTAATTGTTCCGCGATACTGGGGTCGATAATTTAATGGATAAATTTATAGTACACGCTGCACATTGTGCATGAACGGCTAGCTGACGAGCGAATGGTGGTTCGCCGCGTTGGCTGCTCGAATTACGATGCGCTGTCTCTCGGTCGTCTTCGGCAATCTTCGTGAGAAGCGAGATCATCCGAGCGAGATGGCATTGTTTTTTGGGGAGGTATGTCCTCGCCACACAACCATTACACATTTGTATGAGCGGCAGGTACCAAGTAAGATTGGGCAGTCTATAAAAAAATTATGTGCCCTACCACAAGTAACGAATTATCGCGTCTTTTTTCGAGACTTTTCTGTCAGGGTGATGCAAGAACGTTGGGTACATTCCATGCGTACGCATATATGTATAATACGTTTTCTGAATCTGTTTCAGCATTTCGGAGTATTTCCTTTGATGCGGTGTCCAAACTATACTTCTATATTCTAGTTTGGTACGCGCCATACATTTAAATGTATTTTTTAACGATCCCAGACTCGAAAAGAATTTTCCCAAGTGAAATATGAAGCGCAGTGATCATCATCATCAGTGACGTCTTTTTCATTGCTAAGGGTCGTGACCAGCTTGTCTCCTCGTCATTATGATGTGTGTTCATTTCTCCCGACACACCGCCGTTCTCATTACTCCAACCACTGGTGTACCTGTGGTAGTCCTAAACTGGGGGGCTACTCATGACACATTCTTAATACGTTCTTAGCTTGCCTTAATCTTAAATATGTGTAAATCAGTACTCGATCATAATCAAATATTAATTTTTCTCTACATTTAATCATGAAAATTTGTTGATATTATCTATGAAATTGTTGTGTAGATTAATAGTATTATTCAATTTATTTAACCTCAAATATTGCTTAAGTCTGAAGTTGATATTAATTTTACTGTAATCAACTTCATGAGTAGCCCTGCAGGTCCGTCCATCTTATGGAGGATTTCTCTTTTCCCCTTCTACCTTCAACCCCACCAACGACAACCAGCTCTTTAAGGCTATTCTCTTTGATTCTGGCGATGTGTCCAAAAAAACTGAAAAACGCGCTTGAGGCATACAGTGGACGCCATCCAGGGAATTTGAAGCATACATCTCCAGCAACACCTTTTCTTTGCCTTTTGAGGACTGTCCATGATTCCCAGCTTGCAGAAAAATGGTGAGTATAAGTGCCCTTATTAAGTGAATATTTGTCCAATTTAGTCATGCCAGTTTTGTCAATTGAAACGTGACATTTTATTTCGTCTACACACTCACCGTTGTCCACGAGTAAAGAGCCGAGGTAAATAAATTTTTGCACAACCTCCATATTAGATAGGACATTCGTCCTCTACAAATGGCTATGCCGGTCAAGCCCAGTAACTGTCCACATCTAGAATTCAGGTTGATGGTGATAGTTGTGGCCCTGGTGAAATAAAAATTGGTAATATTGGCTCCTGGACGATACTGCCCGACTCGATTAAGTGGACTGTATATTTTGAAGGAATAATTGGTCGGGTTGGGATTATAGGACAAGAGAAATTTATCACCAGGAACTGAGATCGACTTACCCGGGTTCTCGGCGATACACCGAATATTGTCTTCCACTTTTCTCGACTAGAGCTTCGTAATTCTTCTTAATATGGTACACAACACTTTATTGAAAAATATGAACGGCGAATTAACAATGTGTCTGACACTAGTGAAAAATTGCAACTAAACTAAAAAACAAATGAATGTTCTTTTTTTTGAAAATGTTCCAAATTATTGAAATGAAGATTCCGAATTGTGTGTAGGTACTTTCTTCTTTGGGCGACGATGGGTGACGTCTGGTCTCAGCGTGGTGATAATAAGCCAAGGATGGAATATGGGTAGGCTGGATCTTAAATGCCCGAACAGTGATGATATGTACCCATGTCATTTGAAGATTACCCGCGATCGATACAGCCCATCCCTATTACATATACGACATACCAAATCCGATGTTGCAAGGTTATGAAGGAATTTAAGATATTCGGTTTTGATTAAACCCTCCGCCCGCTTCCCGCCAAATATTCAAATGCCGAATCTACTCCGTGTGTTCCCCATTTAAATATGGAACGTGTTGGGAACAACTATGAATTATTTTCGTTAAACTCTTGTGTATACCTAATTCTTTGGCACCACGTTACATCGGCCATTTTGATTTGTGTCTATGGAAACCTACCTATAAAGTTAACCATACATAGGTATACATTTTTTATTAATCTAACAACTTTCATTCGTACACTCCCTGTGTGGAGCACCCCGTTTTTCAGGATGCTCTGTCGTGGGCCAACACCGTTGCTTGCTCCCATGTTAATTCAGCACAACGAACAGCCTCTGGATGTCTTAAAACACTCGTAATACGACCCGTAGTGTGAAAAAAAGGTATAGGGTAGCAAATCTGATTTTATTTTATGTTGTAACATATTATATGAGTGTGATATTATTATTGAGGTAAACTCGGGTTCTGAATCCCGTATATTTTATTTTATTTTATTTAGGAATATTAACAATTTATATATGGGGTAAGTACAAAAAAAGTGAAAGATAAAATTAAACCAATTAAAAATATTCCACTGATTAATCTAGAAACTAATGATAAGTCAAAACACATACGTGAAGGGTGGTGAAGATGGAAATGGGAAGAAAGAATAAGGTGAAAATGAGAAGGAGTTGAAAGGAGATTAAGTTAGCTGTTGTGTCTAATGGTGTTCAATACTTGTTTAATCGTTTGAACAGTTGAGTCAAAAATATTCCAACTGTCGATTCGTTCATGAGAATTCAATTCTCTTAATGAATCGACATTATTAAGCCAAGATGCGTGTACGAAGGAAAATTTTGTATGGTGTAGTGGACTTTTTGCATGCTAATAACACCAACTAGAGGCCTCGCAGCATATATGTTCCCATACATGGATTTACTCAGAATTCGGAGTAGAACATTTTATGTGAGTTTTGTGTGTGTGTGTGTGTGTGTGTGTGTGTGTGTGTCTGTGTGTGTGTGTCTGTGTCTCAGGGTGTCTGTGTGTGTGTGTGTGTGTGTGTCCCTTATAACTTTTGATCCGCTCAATTTACAGAGCCCAAATTTTCAGAATATATAAACAGTTATAGGCCTACAAAACTTTTATACTCAGAATTGTGAATTTTTGTTTCAGTCAGGGGTTATCAATTTTCGAATTTTTACTTTATTTTTCCATATATCTCAGAAACCATAAAAGCTAGAACGCTGAAAATTGGTATAAAGATAGACAAATACAAAATCTCAAACCAGTTTTTTTTTAAATTCCAGGATTTCTCAAACATTTTTTATTAAGAAAAATATTTTATTTTTGATAAATTTATGAGTTTAACTGCCTATATTTCCATTTTTTTAAAAAATATCGAAAAAAGCCGAAACACCCCAACTAGATAATTTAATTTTATATAAAAAATATAAACATTGTATTAGCACATTTCAATTTTTTTTTAACAATTTTTATAAAAATTGAATTTAGTGACGACATCACTTCATACAATTTGTATGGTAGTCGCCTATACACAATATGTAAGAAGACTTAATAGTTTGATACTTAAATCTCCAAACATACATACATACCATCATACTGTTTTCATATTCTGTGTAGGAAAAACAGACTGACCTCCATACTATCCTATCCTGACAAACATACCTACATGTTTTATATAGAAAATAAAATATCTTCAAATATTTATTAATTTGTGTTGTTTATAGTTTGGTACGTATTCTTTGATTATGCATACTATCGCCATCGACAGTTGGATCTCATGTGTTACATGCAACTAGTAATATGATTAAAGCATGAGTTGAAGGAGTTTGTTGATCTGCAAATGAAAGAGTGCTTTTTAGAGTTTGTGTTGCATTGAGGAAGATAAAAAGGTATAAGAATGTCTGTTGTTGCGAGTTGGAGTGTGAAATGTTAGTCGTCCAAGAAGGTCAGAGCTATCTATATTATTGTTCACTATTTTGAATAATAGAACTGCATCCCCTATATTTCTTCGGCATGCCAATGGTTGTAAATTAAAGAACTCATATGAGTCTTCATTATTAATATGGGATCGACAAAAGCGAAAGTTTAGGTACTTTAAGAGGGGGACTGCTGCCAACGTAGCTATTTTTCAATTTGATATACCATCATTATTTCTTATCAAATCATTTTGAAAAAAAATAATTTAGATAGTTTGGGTATTCGTAAAGAAAAATATATCTTTACTTTTTGATAACGTTCTGTATAAATTCTTGTAGAAAAATAATGGCATACCCCAATTTTTAACCTTTATCTTATATTTTTAATAAAATATAAGGCGTATTTCAACATATTTTTTTTTTAAATTAAAGAAGACAAAAATATCTAGAAAAATATGATGTTACGTTGCATTAATGCTTCAGGTTTAGTAAATAAACCTAAAAAAACATTTATTTTCCATTCAGCGCCATTGCGAAATAAAAGTATTTTTGGTTTATTAACATAACCTGATGCATTAATGCAACATTAAATCGTATTTTTCCAGATATTTTGATTTTCTTTAATTTATAAAAAAAATATTATGCTCTATACCATATACTTTCTTAGAAATTTAAGATAAATTAATGTCAAATATCGGGGTATGCTTATAATTTTCATACAATAATATATACAGAACATAATTAAAAAGTTAATGTATATTTTTCTTTATTAATATCCAAACTAACTAGGTTATTTTTTTCAAAATGGTTCGTTTTGTAGTAATGATGCAATTTCAAATTGAAAAAATAGGTACGTTGGCAGCAGTCACCCTCTTTATTTCAATTTTGTTTATATAAAGAGCATAGCCTGGGTTCCACACCTGAGATTCATATTCAAGAATACTACGAACGTACGAGAAATAAAGTGTTTTGAAGGTGCTGAGATTTATGAAATGCTTATGTACCTACAGGCGCGGATAATAAAACCAAGCATAGAAGATGCATTAGTGCCCTTGGTATGATCTCGATATGATCTTGGTATGATCATTCAGCGCCCTTGGTATGATCTCGAATCATTAAACGGCGCTATACAAATAATATTTAGAACAGGTATGCCGCGACATGCAGTGTACCTCTTACACGGAGATGAAAAGAGTCGCTGAAGACCGAGCGGAGTGGAGGAGTAGATGCATCAATTTAATGCTGCCAACCAATCTTCAACATTGAAACAAAAGAAGAAGATACCTACAAATGAATTATTATTATTTTTTTTTATTTTTTATTTCTTAACAAAAACAATACAAGGTTCACATATAAATCATAATTTAAAACGGTATACAATTTCCATCATATAATTCATAATAACCCTCTTTAATTGAGATAAAATCATTATTTATCATTGAGATAGGGTAAACCACCCTAATTCTGGCACTCCTCCAATTATTGTCACCCCATCCATACGTTTCAAATTATAAGTATTACAAGGAAGAAAAAACCACAAATATATTAAAATAATAAAATTTACTCATTTTTCTTTCTGGCAACACAATATTGCTATTCTTGTGTCATGGTGATATGTATTGTGAATCATCTTTTTTAGAAGTGTGTTTATTTTGCAAGGAAGACGCCATTTTGTTAAAAAATTGTTAAGGTAAGTGTACGAATTATTTGTTAATATTTGCTGATATATTTAGTTGTGCAATTCTTTATTTTCATCAATGATTTAGTTAATGCTCAATGCAAGTGTTTCTAACCTCAAAATTGTAAAATGTCAACTGTTTGTGCTAATATCAGGGATGCCAATAAATGGTTGCCATTATTGAAACTTCCTCAATATTGGCACGGGGTGACAAAAAAGGGGTTTGATATAATTTTTTTTTTTTATTTTCTTTTAACAATATCAATAGAGTTCATATTTTTCACACGAATTTATGATAAAAAAATATTTTTATAACATGTTTCCAAATAATAGCACGGTGCCAATAATCAAAAATCCAATTTATGGCATTAGTGCCAATAATTAGATACAGATGATGCCAGCAATTGGTTAATGAATGTATTTCTTAACATTTTTTCCTTTATTGTTGTAGCTAACTAAACATACTATTTAATGATGCCTAAAACATCTGACAAAGAAGCAGTTAAGAGAAAAAGGTACAGCAAGGAATCGTTGGAGGCGGCGATTGAGGCAGTGAAAAATGGAATGAGCAAAAAGCTTGCGTCAAAAACTTATGGAGTTCCAAGATCAACATTACAATTTAAGGAAAAATATCCCAATTGTAAAAATAATCCTGGTCCTCATACCATTTTAACTGAAGATGAAGAGAAGCAGCTTGTGCAGTGGTTGCAAGTCAGCAGTCAAAAAGGTTTTCCCAAAAGAAAAGAAGACTTGATTAAGAGCGTTGCCGACTACATTGCCAAGATTGACCGGAAAAACCCGTTCAAAAATTCAGTACCGGGAGAGAAATGGTACAATCTATTTCTCAAAAGACATCCCGAGGTATCAATAAGAACACCCGAGGCTGTCACATCTGCCAGTTCGTGTGTGTCAGAAACAGACATTCGAAAATGGTTTGCTGACATAGAAATATATTTGAGAAATAACGGCTTTTTTGAAATCCTCAATGATCCTTATAGGGTGTTCAACGGGGACGAAACTAATTTTCAACTTTGTCCAAAAACAGGTGCTGTTTTAGCCACCAAAGGGGATAGAAACGTCTACGAGGTAGATCAAGGACAGGCCAAATCATCGTTGACTGTTATGTTTACCTTTGGAGCAAACGGGGACATCACTCCCCCAATGGTGATTTTTCCTAATAAACGTCTACCAAAAAATGTAACACAAAACATTCCGGATTTTTGGGGTGTTGGTTTAACAGATAATGGGTGGATGAAGGCTGATGCATTTATTGAGTATATAAAAAATGTTTTTCATCCATATTTGTTAAGAACAAAGAGAAACTTTCCAGTGATTTTATTTGTCGACGGCCATACAACGCATTTGACATTGGCTTTAAGTAATCTGTGTACTGAATTAGGAATAGTGCTTATAGCACTTTATCCCAATTCTACAAGAATTTTACAACCTGCAGATGTTGCTGCATTTAAACCATTAAAAAACGCGTGGAAAAAATGTGTACTTGAGTGGCGACAAGAAAATCCATCGAAAGCTTTAACAAAAGTTGATTTTGTACCTATTTTACAAAAATCAATAAAATACTTAAGCAGTGAGACCATAATAAATGGTTTTAAATCTACTGGACTATATCCGTGGAACCCAGATAGTGTAAATTATACAAAATGTTTGGGGAAAATGTTAAAAAATGGAGGAAACACTAATGAAGATTTACTAAAAAACACCGAAAATGAACACACGTTAAATACTTCTGTACAAAAATCTATAAATAAAAATGAGTTTATTGAAATAGTTGGAAAAAGCAAGCTTAAATATATTATTACACAGCCTAACATTACCGAGTGTGAGGGAATTTTAAAGAAAATTTGCGATTTCCTTGAAATCAAAGACGAAGAATTAACGAGCACAGTGGAAGATGATTTAGCCAATATGCCAATCGTATTATGTGATGAAAGAGAAGCTCTTTTTTCTTCATCTTCCTGTGCACCATCAGATCTTCCCTACATTTGTGAACCCTCCACAAAATCATCTTTAGTCATGCATTCACCTTTGAAATTATATAATAATAGAGCTGCTTCTTCTTCTTCATCTTCCTGTGCAACATCAGATCTTCCCTACATTTGTGAACCCTCCACAAAATCATCTTTAGTTATACATTCACCTTTAAAATTATATAATGATAGAGCTGCTTCATCTTACTGTTCAACATCAGATCTTCCTTACATTTGTGAACCCTCTACCGAATCATCTTTAGTTATGCATTCACCTTTAAAATTATATACATTAAAAGACGTGTTGCCGATTGCAAAAACGCCAGAGCGAAAAGGTGTGAAAAATGTCACGAGAACAAGCTATGTCCTTACATCAATTGAATGGAAAAAGAAAGAAGAGGAAAAGAAAAATGAAAAAGAACGCAAACTGAAAGCGGTGCAAAAAAGAAAGGAAGAAAGACTCGAAAAGAAAAAGAAAACTGTAAAGAAAGAAAAGAATAGTAAATCATCAAAAAGATGTGGTTTGGAAAAAAAAACAGTTACTGATTCCATTATTCCAGAATCAAAACGAATCAAAGTATTGTCAGATATACAAATACATCATAGCAATATATTTCCACCTAGTTCCTCAAATCCTTTAACTTCTTTAGAAAATTGTCAAAAATTAGAAAATAGTCCGAAATTAGAAAATAGCAATCAATTTCCATCACATTCTTCAGATAATAGTAATGATGGTGTCTTTGATAAAATTTTCCAAAGTAAAAAAAAGAAGTTCACGCTTACGGATTTAGAAGAATTATTTTCCTTGGATGATTAGTTTCCTGTTTTCTTCTCCTCTTTTTTATGTATTTAGGTATAATGATTATTAAAAAAGCCGATTGGTTCCTGATAATAATATTTATAAACATAACAACTTAAGAATTTACCAAGACTTCATTAATATTTTGTTTGTTTATTAGGTATACTTCCACTGTTTTATTTTAAATAAAAAATATTTTTAATACATATCATTCAAAAATTAATGACATATCTTTTATTTGTTGCAAAATACTAATTCCCAAGAGTATTTTAAAATAAATTAGGTATATTAATTAAAATCAGTTTGCCTGCCAATAATTGGTTGGTTGTGTGACAATATAAGGATCGAGCCTGCCAATAATTGGGGAAATGCCATTGTATCATTTGTTTGTATTTTTTATAAATCTGACAACTTTGAATGAATTATTTGTTGCATATTTACAAAATAGACAAAATTTCCGAATTATAAATAATATTATTATTGCTTAATGTAGTAATTATACAGGTAAAAAATAAGTAATAGAAATATGTTTGCTTAAAGTGCCAATAATTGGGGTGTTTACCCTATATAATTATTATTAGTGACAATATGGTCATATTATGCTTGTCAAAGATCAATTTACTATCGAGTATTATTCCAACATCTTTACTTTCAGATTTGGTACACAATGTTGAATTTTTAATTGAATAATCAATAGTGAATATTTTTTTATTTCTGGTATATCGTACGACAAAACATTTTGAAACGTTTAAATCAAGACTTAGTTAAAACCACCTCAAGGCATTCAATTTTATTAAACTTATATTATGTCCTATTCTGATTCGTCTAAATTTATCCGTCTAAATTTTAGTATATGAGAAATGTCAAAAAGTTGACTGCATTTATACGGGACTCATTACGACACACCGCGCGGATAAAATTCTTTTATCCACGGTTGCCCGTTGATTTAGACGTTTTCGTACTCTGAAACGAACCAGAATAGGACATAATATATATTTTAATTTATTTTAATTTTATTAAAGAATGAAAATGTCCTTGTGAGAAGCACATTTACATCCTCATACATTCCCTTAATTAAGCATTAATGCTTGTGCTGTAGGCGAAACGAAATTGGTCATGGCAGGATTCAAACTTGCCCATTGCCCTATCCCACTGGATTACTAACCCAGGACGCTAACCGTTCTGTCAACACCCATCTAAATATCCTTATTTATCTTGAATTCTCTCCTTATTTCCTCATCTTTAATTCCATGATATATCGTTTTATTACATATTCTTCTTAATGATCTCATTTCTACAGCATTTATCCTACTGTCATGCGTCTTTTGCCACGTCCATGTTTCACTGGCATACGTCAAAATATGTCGGCCTTCGTAGTTCAGTTGGTTAGATATCTGACTGCTGAGCCAAAGGTCCCGGG
>OY754983.1:11438117-11535617 GCA_963576475.1 Molanna angustata
CCGAGAGTTAAATAAAACGTTCGTGGAACGTTTCGCGCCTACCCGGCGCCAAAATCTTACATCAAAAACAAGTACAGAAACAGACTAGATGCAGCTCCAGATCTTCGCGTTCAGTTGTCAGACATAAAGCCTAATTTTAGTGTTATTATAAGAAAATATGTGAAAAAAGAGGGACTCTTGCATTTATGTTAACTGATATATAACCAGCCTCGAAACTTAGGTGGGATAAAAATACATTCTTCTATAACTCTTCTTAGATACTGTCTTGTTATGTAGATAAAAGTAAGGTTTTTTTTTAACATGTCCACGTAGGAGACACCAGCTATTAGGATTTGGGTCCATTTTACTCTTCTGAAGAAGCGCACTACGTAGCGTTGGGAGGGGTTTGCAATCTAGAAAAGAGTTTATTAATTCGGATTTTAAAAAGACTCGGGTTGTACGAAGGTGGAAACACAGAATTCGGAAGATCGTTCCACAGTCGGGCTGCTGTATTAATAAAGGAGTTCGAGAAGCGACTTGTTCGTATATGTTGAAGGTCCACTGTGAATGGATGCTGCGATTGAGTGAAGCGAGTGACTCTGTTGCGAGTGGGTGGAGGAGGGACCAAAGATGCAAGTTCTTCTGAGCAATTCCCGTGGTAATATCTATAGAATAAACTTAAAATACCGACTCTGCGTCTGTGTTCTAGTGATTGCAAGTCATCAGTCAGTGATGGATTATCAATCTTTTTATATTGACATTTATATTTTATATTGACTTTTAGCAAAGACAATATAGTATTATATAGTACCCAATATTTGTAATACAGTATTCCGTGATAAAACCTGTTGTTATCAGATAATTATAAAATATTTTAATCACATAGCGACAAAAAAGCCTGAAAATTTAGAAAGATTGGTGGTTGTCAATATTATATTACAATGTATTACAACGACTTAATTTCTATAAACCTCCATATCGCTCGTCTATCTTTATAGCTCAGCCCTCACTTATTGAGCACTTCATAATGCTGCTTCCAGTCTACCTTATCGAAGGTCTTTTCCAAGTCTATAAGTCTGTGGCTTTGATTTTCCTTATTCCCTTTTCAATTATAAAACAGATATAGGATTGTGTATCTTGTGCCCGTTCCTTCCGACAGCACGCCCTCAATCTTTACTTCCGCTCCTTTCATAATTGCATTTGTTAGTAACTTCGATACTTTATGTTCCGTGTTGCTCGCATTCAGTTGTACCGAGTTTCCTAGGGATTTTTTCGCAAGGCATTTAGAAAAATTTCTTTCGTATCATATAATTGACAGACAAGTTTGTAAATTGTCCAAATATTAGAACAACAATGATAGAATTTTATTTAGTGAGTTGACTAGTGGAAATCCAAGACATAAAAGTTTTGGAGTAATTCGCCGGAAGTTAGAGACTATATTTAGAATAATAACAGTTTGTTTTACTCAAGGATTAATTTATATATGTATTTGAGATAAATATAGCAATTAAAAATGACAACTACTCACACATAGGTGACTACATGAAGAGAGCTAAACATATACCCGTAACCATTGATGCAATTTAATGTTAATAACTATTATTACATGCAGCCAGTACTTTCAATAAAGCCAATATACTTAACAATAAGAAAATAAAAAATCCCACTATCGAAAGGTATTTTTGCTATCTATTTAACATAAATCCCTTAGAATCCCTTCTTAGTCCGTCAATATTTCGTTCTTTGAACCTTTCGTTATCGCATATTCTTAGATATTCTAGAATTTTCTTTGAATTAATCTTCTCTTCTTTGATGTGGCTTTACAGCTCATATCCCTCCCCAAAGCTTCGTGGTGCGTCTCTTGGGAAGAGTATAATGGACCCAAATCCTAATACAGTAGATGGTGTCCACTACTTAGACATGTTAAAATATGTATTAAGTCTTGGCCTCCAGCAACTTCTTCCTCAACCTCTTCTGTCATTTGCTGCGACCCTTCAGCTTGGCACGTCTAGAAGTTGGGATGCATCGTTAGTAGCAGTGGGAGTCAACTGCTTCAAGCTGTTGCAGCACGGTGGTCTGCAGTTCTAATACAAAATTCTCGTTTAAAATACACGGATTGCTTGAAGGCAGTCGTGTTGCAGTTGAGCCGACTGCTTCAAGCGGAATATTTTTGGTATCCGTGATGATGGCATTCTCGGAACGTGACTAGCCCATCCTGTTATCTTGTCTTATACTAATTTTAAGTTTAGTTGTAGCCAAATAACCAAGATCAAAGTAAAAAGGGACATGAAAACAGAGATTTATAAATATATTTTATTAATTACAATAAGCAAAAAAGAAAATAAATGCTTGTGTTTTTTAAATTATGTCGTGTCTTATGGTAAGTTTTCTTCTCTGCTGGTTCAGTCGTATGTGTTTCTTCTGTGATGTGTTCGTTTACAGACTGTTTCTTTTCTGAAATGACAAATAAATATTATAAATAACGTGTAAGCCGATTTGTTTAGGCTCCAAGTTAACGTCTATGGCCTTACGGCACATCTCTAGAGCCCGTTTTCACCAAGGTAAATCAAATACCAACTAATATCCCGTTCGGAGCTCAATTCTTCAATGGAGCATGCGCAGTGAAACGACGAAAGCCGCTATTATTTTGGATGACATTTGAATATTGATAATGTTATGAATATAATGAAAAGTAAACCGTCTACAGATGTTGATGAAATAAAAAATAAACACACGTAAATTTAAGATTTAGGAATGTTTTATGAACTTCGTAGGACATTATCAAGACGAAACACAGTATTGATAATTAAAATACTTCCAGATAACATCATGAAGTCGCATTTTAGAGATTTAAAAAAATATTATTGATGGTTTCGATATTTTGAAAGAATGAATGGTAAAGAAAGATGTCATTAATTTAGTGAAAGTGAACATATTTAGATGGTTTGACCAGGAGAATGAATGATGAACGACTGACCAAAAAATATACATGGGTGTAAGAGATGGAGTGAATAGGATGGGACGCATGGCATGACCGTGTGAATAATATTTTTAAAAAAGGAAACATAAGAAGCTTGAACAATCGACGAGCATGTATGAGACGATGCATGGATGCAATAAAGGAAATCAGGAATGTGTGCAAAAATATAGGAGTATGACGCACGGTTCTACAAGGGACATGGCGTGATGGTATGTATGTATGTATGTATGTGTTATTGTGTTATCTTACCACCATCCGTCGGTTGTTGTGGGTTCAGGGGTGGTGTAGTGGTACTTGTAGTAGTATGGGCTCCTGACTATCCTCAACCCCGGAGCTGCCTCCACATCCGATCTCATGATACTTGCCTTACCCAGCGCTCCCGGGATACCCGCTCGGACCACTCCTGTTTCCTCGCATTCGACAGTGGTGAATGCCAAGGCGCACAGGCAAATAAGGGCGAGGATGAACTTCATCTTAAAATTTAGCAATACAACACTGATATTTATCTATTTATACATACACACTTTACATTATGTAGACTATGTGCTCTGTGTTGTGTGCTATGTACGGCGTGTTTATACTTTATCGATTATAGACTAAAGTACTCATTCGATTCATTTCAAATTTCGCAAATATGTATATCTAATACTCGCTTAGACCTCATTAGATTTAAAAGGATATCTGAATAGTGCTTCTCATTTTTTTTAAACGACAAATATTTTAATGTGACCGCAAGTTCAGGAAACTTAAAATTTGGAATTTTTATTTTCTAATTGGCAAAAACACACATCACTTTCATAAAATGTCCTTGAAGAACTATCTAGTTTTCTTAATAAAATATTTAAGTAAAAAAAAAATAACATACTCATTTCATGAAAATGCTGAAAATTTTCTATACAAAATTTGAATAATTTATGGAGTGACTTGTTAGTGAGGAGTTTAGCGTTGGACACAACCCACTCGTTTTAATATGCTTACTTTTATTTATTTATTTATTTGAATCTTCCTGTACATATAATATTGCCTTATGGCAATTTCTTCCAACCAACCAGAGTAAATGTTAAATATACAAAACAATGTGTACTATGGCAATAAGTTAATCACATTAAATAAAAAGAAAAAAAAAGATAGCATATATGAACAATTCATAACTTTTCGTTACTGTAATATGTAAAAATAATGGAAAATAAATAATTTCATTTCAGAAAAGAGTGAAAGCACTATTCTAAGTCGGTGTTTTCCTTAAAAAAAGAGTATTTACCTTAAGTATTGTAATGTCCAAATGTTTCAATTGAACTGGTGTAGAATGGAGAAAAAATGTCGTATATATATACGTTGGTGTTATCATTCTTATGAATTTTAGAAAACCCAAATTGCTGTCCAAATTGCGAATATCGTCAATTTTCTAGTCCATAAAACCTGTTGGTATCTTCACTTGACTTAGATTCCTCACTATCTTAAGGTTATTTTTATGTAGTTATGGATAGCGGGACAATCCAACTGTCTGTCAACACATGACCTAAACATTCAGACAATATAGAAACTTATAGGACTACAAAACATTTATATTCAGAATTTTGAATTTTCGTTTCAGTCGGGGGTTATCAAATTTTGTATTTTTACACATCTTTGGATATAGGAGTAATATTTTTTTCCTCGTTTAGTTATTTGGCTATAAAAAAACAAATCAATTATAGCATACTTATATGGCGTCGGTTTTATGTGGTACTGCAAACTCTAAAGGGAAAACGTTTTTTTTTATTTTTTAGTTTACAAAATAGACAAAGGCTTTGTTCTATATTTGGGGACTTCTCCGAATTGGCATATATATTTGCTGGGGCAAAAAGTCACAGAACAGCCAGTAGAAAGACAGACTACAGAAATATACCCTTCGGTATATTTCTGTAGTCTGGCATTGCATTGACATTGCATTATTGCACTGTTTTATACAATTTGTAAGGTAGTATACACTATACAATAATATCTCACTCAATAGTTTGATACAGCTACTTAATCTACACATATACATACATATCATTATGCTGTTTTATACAATTTGTAAGGCAGTATACACTATACAATAATATCTCACTCAATAGTTTGATACAGCTACTTAATCTACACATATACATACATATCATTATGCTGTTTTATACAATTTGTAAGGCAGTATACACTATACAATAATATCTCACTCAATAGTTTGATACAGCTACTTAATCTACACATATACATACATATCATTATGCTGTTTTATACAATTTGTAAGGCAGTATACACTATACAATAATATCTCACTCAATAGTTTGATACAGCTACTTAATCTACACATATACATACATATCATTATGCTGTTTTATACAATTTGTAAGGCAGTATACACTATACAATAATATCTCACTCAATAGTTTGATACAGCTACTTAATCTACACATATACATACATATCATTATGCTGTTTTATACAATTTGTAAGGCAGTATACACTATACAATAATATCTCACTCAATAGTTTGATACAGCTACTTAATCTACACATATACATACATATCATTATGCTGTTTTATACAATTTGTAAGGCAGTATACACTATACAATAATATCTCACTCAATAGTTTGATACAGCTACTTAATCTACACATATACATACATATCATTATGCTGTTTTATACAATTTGTAAGGCAGTATACACTATACAATAATATCTCACTCAATAGTTTGATACAGCTACTTAATCTACACATATACATACATATCATTATGCTGTTTTATACAATTTGTAAGGCAGTATACACTATACAATAATATCTCACTCAATAGTTTGATACAGCTACTTAATCTACACATATACATACATATCATTATGCTGTTTTATACAATTTGTAAGGCAGTATACACTATACAATAATATCTCACTCAATAGTTTGATACAGCTACTTAATCTACACATATACATACATATCATTATGCTGTTTTATACAATTTGTAAGGCAGTATACACTATACAATAATATCTCACTCAATAGTTTGATACAGCTACTTAATCTACACATATACATACATATCATTATGCTGTTTTATACAATTTGTAAGGCAGTATACACTATACAATAATATCTCACTCAATAGTTTGATACTTACTTAATCTACACATATACATACATATCATTATGCTGTTTTATACAATTTGTAAGGCAGTATACACTATACAATAATATCTCACTCAATAGTTTGATACAGCTACTTAATCTACACATATACATACATATCATTATGCTGTTTTATACAATTTGTAAGGCAGTATACACTATACAATAATATCTCACTCAATAGTTTGATACTTACTTAATCTACACATATACATACATATCATTATGCTGTTTTATACAATTTGTAAGGCAGTATACACTATACAATATCTCACTCAATAGTTTGATACAGCTACTTAATCTACACATATACATACATATCATTATGCTGTTTTATACAATTTGTAAGGCAGTATACACTATACAATATCTCAATCAATAGTTTGACACCTAATTAACACTGCAGTGCATGATTTTTTATTTTTAAACAAAAATTTGCTAAATTTTTGTAAAACTCATTATGATCTGGGAAAAATATTATATATTTTTTTATACATTCAATTTTATTTAAAAAATAAAATATGATGAATATATGAAACGCTGTGCATTTAGGAGAAAAAATGTTCTAAATTATCATATGTATGAAACAATTTTTATCCTTGTTCAGGCACAATGATAGGTACTTGACATTTTTCACAATTGATAAAGATTTGTGCATTGCAGGTCAGCAATTTAGACCGAACACGTGTTTTTACCCAAATTAGAAGTTGGTTTATATTGTCTAGTCTTGTGTCATTTGAAGGCAAAGGGGCACTAGATACTAATCTTTCTTTATTTATATGGTGTTTCTTGTTGAAAACTAGTAGAAGCTTTTATATGTTTTTTGCCTGTAGAACCAATTGTACACAGTGTTCTTGTCAAGTCCAACCTGAAATCTACAAGCTTCATTACCTCTTGGACATCTTTAGATCTCATCATCAACAACCACGCATCTGTGATTGTTATATCCAAGATGTGATAAAACAATCTCATATACCATTTTCTAGGTTGCATTTTTATTTTGTACCTGCCGATGATGCTATCCAGCAAATCAACTCCTCCCATATGTCGATTATATTGTTGGACGATGGCTGGACAAGGTGTCTGCACATATTGTTTTTTTAATGCGGTCATATCACTTAATCAATCCTATTAGCTCAGTATCTACATATGAGGATAAAAACTGGACCATTTTGTTATCCTTGCAATATGAATTTCCAACGACGATACCGTCTACATCAGCTGTAAATTCAGTGGAAACTCCTCTTTCTATTTTCTTGGCTTCGGAATCTGTTGGTACTTTACAAGAAGGAACACGGTTCCTTCTTACAATATCAAGGGATAAAATTATATTCTTAGCAAGGATGCATATTAGTGGTATGGATGTATAATAATTATCAAACAAAAAAAATGGTGTCTTGGAACTTCTCTGTACAATCTCACAACTGTATTGCTGCTTGCACCTAGATCTGACTCATTTGTCATGCGTTTACATCAATTGTTTTCAGTGCCAGTGTAAATTTCAAATTTGTGGCAATAGCCAGATACTCCAGATAGAACAAAGTGTTTATACCCCCACTTGTGTGGCTTAAGTGGTAAACGTTGTTTTAGATGGTGACTAGCTTTGGTTGCACAAATCTGTTCATCTACGGATAATTTTCTTTCCATAGAAACTGACGTGCCTAGAACATGGAAAAATTCCAAGGTAATTGTGTTCTTAAAGCCTGGAAAGTCAGCCGAGGACCCAAAAAAATATAGAACCATCTCCCTCCTATCGGTAGTCTATAAGCTTTTTGAAAGGATACAGGAAGCTAGTTATATTCCAATAATTGAACAACACCCCCCAAAAGAACAGGCAGGATTTCGTGAGGGACGACGCACATGCGAACAGGTAATTGCTTTAACTACACATGTTGAAAACGGATTCCAACGAGGAGATAAGTCAGACTTAGTGCTTTTGGATCTAACTGCAGCATATAATACAGTATGGAGAAGGGGCCTCATAAATAAAATAGCAAAGACCCTCAGATGTAACAAAACCGTTAGACTTTTGGACAATATGTTATCTAACAGAAGGATTAATGTATACCTGGACGGGAAAGTTCCAGTATTTCCAACAATAATGTATGCAAGCGAGGTATGGACATGGCAATAGACGCATGAAAGCAAAATTAACGCTATGGAAATGAGATCCCTAAGACGAATGTGTAAAAAATCAATCTATGAGAGGATAAGGAATGAGGATATCAGAAGGGAATGTAAGATTGAAAGAGATATTTTGAGTAGAATGGAGATAAATGCTTTGCCATGGTTCGGACATGAACGATGAACGCCTGACAAAGAGAGTATACAAGGCTGAAAAGAGTGGAATGAAATGTAGAGGCCGGCCGAAAAAGAGTTGGAATGATCATATAAACGATATTTTGAAAGATGGGAACATACGAAGTCAGATTAATAGGAGAGCATGTATGACGCGCTGTATGGATGTAAATGAGGAAGAGTCTGGCGTTCGGTTCTCTCTGCCCACCCCAAATAGGGAAACTGCGTGATGGTATATGTATGTATGTAATCTCAGTCATTCTCAGATTTGTAGTATTTAAACCTTAGAACATGAAAGAGAGGGAGAAGCCTAACTTCAATACACCGGCGGAGTATGTTTCTGTAACCAAAATATTCAAAAATCTGGCATGGCAACGGTGGTTAAAACGCGTATATTAAGAGTTTCAAATAATATATCATAGTTGTTTAATTGAATTTCAATATTTTGAATTGTTCAGTTCCAAAGTGTTAAGAGTCGAGGTAGTAATAAGGAACCAGAAATTACCGTCCACATGTAAATATTCAAAATGCAAAGCTGGTGGCAGACAGTCACACTGCAGTAGTCATACTTACGTATCACCCTCTCTTTCATGATTTAAAAATATTATATTTTAATAACTTGAAGGTTTTTTCGTTGACACAGTGGAAGTTCATAATTATAAATTGTAAAAAAAAACTTATAAATTGAAACACAGTTATATTCCACACTGAGTATTTTTATATGCCTAAGCGCTTTCGCCAGTCACAGCTGGCATCCTCAGAGGATTATATAGTGTACCTCTGAGGATGCTAGCTGTGACTGGCGAAAGCGCTTAGGCAAATAAAAATACTCAGTGTGGAATATAACTGTGTTTCAATTTATAAGTTTTTTTTTTTACAATTTATATTATATTTTGTTAGAATGAATACGATGCAGGCGCCTAAGTAGGGTTTATTGACGAAGTATTTACATATTTTATTGTGGGCATGAAGTGAATCACGAGTCACAAAAATCGCACCCCAAAACAGTTATTTGAACTAAAACTGTAGACGATGTAACACTACTTGTTCGTTATTTTTACAACAAAAAAAACAGTTAACGCAAACCTAGGAACATGCATATTTTTTTTGTAACATGGCTGTGTATGGCACCCAGCTATTAGGATTTGTGTCCATTAACCTCTTTCGAAGAAGCGCACTACGTACCGTTGGGTAGGTTTTGCAATCAACTCGGGAAAATATTAATTTGGATTTATAAAAGACTCGGGACGTAAGAAGGTGGAAACACAGAAGATCAGAAGACCGTTCCACAGTCGGGCTGCTGTGTCAATAAAAGAGTTCGAGAAGGGACTGGTTCGTGTATGTATATTGAAGTTACTGTGAACGGGTGTTGAGATTTGGCTTTAACAGCCCATATCCCTCCCCATCGCTTCGTGGTGCGTTTCTTGGGAAGAGTATAATGGACCCAAATCCTAATACAGTAGATGGTGTCCACTACTTAGACATGTTAAAATATGTATTAAGTCTTGGCCTCCAGCAACTTCTTCCTCAACCTCTCCTGTCATTTGCTGCGACCCTTCAGTTTGGAACGTCTAGAAGTTGGGATGCATCGTTAGTAGCAGTGGGAGTCAACTGCTTCCAGCTGTTGAAACACGGCCGCGGTCTGCAGTTCTAATACAAAATTCTCGTTTACAATACACGGATTGCTTGAAGCAATCGTGTTGCTTTTGAGCCGACTGCTTCAAGCGGAATATTTTTGGTATCCATGATGATTCTCGGAACGTGACTGGCCCATCCTGTTATCTTGTCTTATACTAATTTTAAGTTTAGTTATAGCCAAATAACCAAGATCAAAGTAAAAAGGGACATAAAAACAGAGATTTATAAATATATTTTATTAATTACAATAAGCAAAAAAGAAAATAAATGCTTGTGTTTTTTAAATTATGTCGTGTCTTATGATAAGTTTTCTTCTCTGCTGGTTCAGTCGTGTGTTTCTTCTGTGATGTGTTCGTTTACAGACTGTTTCTTTTCTGAAATGACAAATAAATATTATAAATAACGTGTAAGCCGATTTGTTTGGGCTCTGTCTATGGCCTTACAGCACATCTTTATAGCCCGTTTTCACCAAGGTAAATCAAATACCAACTAATTTCACGTTCGGAGATCAAATCCTTGAGTGGAGCATGCGCAGTGAAACGACGAAAGCCGCCATTATTTGAATATTGATAAAGTTATGAATGAAAAGTAAACTGTCTATAGATTTTGATGATATATAAAATAAACACACTTAGAGTTAAGATTTAGTAATGTTTTATGAACTTCGTAGGACATTATCAAATCAAGACGATACACAGTCTTGATAATTTTTTTTTTTATTTACATATTTCAATACAGTACATTTCATAAAAAGTATACATAATAAAAATATTGAAATTTTACTATCTCACTAGGCTGAATGCCTGTTCTGAGGTAGTACTCATAAAGCATTTAGTCAAAGGTTAGATATTGATGGTATATTATTAAGATTACATAACTAAAAAAATAAATTTTTACTGGATTTTGAGGTAATTTAGATGTTCAATACATAATATGTGTGCAAATTTAAGTTAAAATGTGTGTTAGTGCTGTTTCCGATCCCTGTCTGTCCTTATTCATAAGCCAAAGTGTTACCAAAGGCTTGAAATTGTTATGCGTGGAAGAGGGTAGTGTTTCGATAATATTAAATATTTTTGGAGCAAGATATCTGTAATGTCTTTGTCCGTAACTAGTACGTGTCCAAGGTGGTAGAAAGTTATGTCGATGTCTTGTGTTGTATACGTTTTGCCCCGTAGTATTACTTGTACTTCTATCTTTTTTGAAATGTGAAACTATTGTTCGTATGTTAAGTTGTCTGACATCAAGTACATTGAATTGTTTAAATAATTCTTCCGATGGGTACCTATACGGTTTCGTACATATGGTTTTCAATATATTAATTAAGGATCTCAATTAAAATTAAAATACTTCCAGATAACATCATGAAGTCGCATTTTAGAAATTTTAAATATTATTATTGATGGTTTCGACATGAGCATTGAAAGAATGAATGGTAAAGAAAGATTTAATTAATAAAATGAAAGTGAACTTAATTAGATGGTTTTCCCACATAAGGAGAATGAATGAGGAACACCAGACCAAAAAATATACATGGGTGCAAGAGATGGAGTAAATAGAATGGGTCGCCCCAGAAAGGGATGGCATGACCGTGTGAATGATATTTTGAAAGAAGGAAATATAAGAAGCTTGAACAATCGACGAGCATGTATGAGACGATGCATGGATGTAATAAAGGAAAAGCAGGAATGTGTGCAAAAATATAGGAGTATGACGCACGGTTCTACAAGGGACATGGCGTGATGGTATGTGTGTATGTATGTATGTGTTATTGTGTTATCTTACCACCATCCGTCGGTTGTTGTGGGTTCAGGGGTGGTGTAGTGGTACTTGTAGTAGTATGGGCTCCTGACTATCCTCAACCCCGGAGCTGCCTCCACATCCGATCTCATGATACTTGCCTTACCCAGCGCTCCCGGGATACCCGCTCGGACCACTCCTGTTTCCTCGCATTCGACAGTGGTGAATGCCAAGGCGCACAGGCAAAGAAGGGCGAGGATGAACTTCATCTTAAAATTTAGCAATACAACACTGATATTTATTTATTTATACATACACATTTTACATTAAACTATGTGGTGTGTGCTATGTACGGCGTGTTTATACTTTATCGATTATAGACTAAAGTACTCATTCGATCCCTTTCAAATTTTGCAAATATGTATATTATGTAATACTCGCTTAGACCCCATTATATTTTGAAGGATATCTGAATAGTGCTTCTCATTTTTTTTAAACGACAAATATTTCAAAGTGACCCCAAGCTCAGGAAACTTTCAAATTGGTAAAAAGACACATAACTTTCATAAAATGGCATTGAAGAACTATCAAGTTTTCATAGTAAAATATTTAAGTAAAAAATAACATACTCATTTCATGAAAATTCTGAAAATTTTCCATACAGAATTTGAAAACTTTATGGGGTGACTCGTCAGTGAGGAGTTTAGCGTTGGCCATAACTCACTCGTTTTAAAAAAAAATAATGGAAAATAAATAATTTCATTTCAGAAAAGAGTGAAAGCACTATTCTAAGCCGGTGTTTTACTTAAAAAAAAGAGTATTTACCTTAAGTATTGTAATGTCCAAATGTTTCAGTTAAACTGGTGTAGAATGGAGAAAATGTGTCGTATATATACGTTGGTGTTATCATTCTTAGTATAGTTTTAGAAAACCCAAATTGCTGTCCAAATTGCGAATATCGTCAATTTTCTAGTCCATAAAACCTGTTGGTATCTTCACTTGACTTAGATTCCTCACTATCTTAAGGTTATTTTTATGTAGTTATGGATAGCGGGACATTGACTTGTCCAACTGTCGATTTGTTCGAGAGACCTTATTTCTCCTAACATATCGACAAAGTATCAAGCCAGGATAATACGCGAGATTTGTGTGCGGGGTCTATATTTTTCACGGTTTTTCCAACTTTGAAGTAAAAAAAAACTTTTTTGTTTTGTTTACTTGGACAACAAGTTGTCGCTTGATTTGTAAATTTCTAAAACTATCGACTAATGTTTTTTCCAACTAAAGTCTACTTCACACGGACGCTGTTTTCAACGGGTTTCAGGTTTTAAACGCTTTTTGGTAAAACAGAAATCTGTAAAATTATTCGCTATCGTCGTTACCGACGAGTCAACATGGCTGCCGTTTGCGTTAACTTTTACGTGTGACATTCGCTCGCGATGTATTTTGTTGGGTGGATGCAGAACTATTATTATAAGTCGCATTTTTAACCAAAATCACTTTTTGATGCAAATATGTTCGGAAACGTAGAATTTATGCTGTGCAGAAATATTATAAGTATATTCCAAATATATTTTTCATAATTCTTAATTGTGCAGAAGTAGGTATTATAAGTAAAATATACATTTAATTTTCGTGCAGTACTATTATAAGTGCTAGAATGTTACTTAACACTGCTCTGCATAAAAATATCTAGTTGTCTATGACACATAATAGCTTCATAACCTGTTTGAACCAATTTTTTTTAATAAGGCACAGCCACCAATAGAGGCGGATTTGTGCTGTACAATTTAGATCATAATATATTTACTGTTGAAAAGAAGAGTAAAAACAGAATTCCATTAGACCTCAGAGAAATAGGGGTTTACATTAAATGATTGCAAAAGGGAAGCATATGTACAAGCAATTAAAGAATTACCAATAAATCATTAAATGCGTCAGTCACTTTCTAATGGTCGAGTGAAAGGCTACACACAATCAGCTATATCTTTATAACGGTGGTGGAGATGAATTTAGCTATTTCTAATATTACATTTCGTGAGCCAATCGCCAACAGATGCTCCATATTAAAGGGTCTTTCTATTTATTTTCACCACTTCTCCGAGACCAACGGGCAGGCAAAGAACACATGGTTCAGTGTCTCAAGAACCTGACCGCACTCGCAATATGGGCTGTTAACAACTCCTATTCTGAATAGATGAGGGGCTATTGAGAAAATTTGAACCAATTTTCGAACCAATTCAAAGTCCTATTTCAGTCCCCCTCTTCCCCCAAAAACAAGTCCTAGATGTAAAAAAGAGGTTTTATTATAGTCCAATCATTATGTTCAATTGCCAGTCTCAAATCTGTTTCAAGTTGGTTGAACCACACCACCCCATTGTATGTGCATGTAGTAGTGGTGTGTTGTGTATGTATGTGTTAATGGGGTACACAGTTGACCCACTATATTATGTCTATCACTCGCCACACGTACAAAGGCATGGTGCGACCTTCCAATGTACCTACTTATGTATTTGAAATAGCACATTTTTTTATAGATATTTTTAAAAGATGGCACTTGAAAATCACGAAATAGTTGCAAAGTTGGGTAGTCAGATGGTTTTTTATTTATAATTTTTATTATCAACCTTTGTGTAATTTCTAGAGGCAAAATGGATGTTTTACACGCCCCCCCCCCATGCAACAATGCCATATTGCATTATTGAATGGGCGAAAGCGTAATACACATTTTTAAGTAATTTTAAGTTGAGAATGTTTCTAAGGTTGATAATATGTAAATAAGCTTTCTTAATCTGTTTATAGTATTATTTATTTGAGTTTTCCATTTAAGGTTACTGTCAATTATTACTCCTAAATATTTAATTTCATTTTTATTTGTTATACATAGACAATCGTTATTTTTACATGTCAATACTTTTGTAGAACAATTTTTTATTTAAACATTGTATTAAACATTTGCTCATATCATTGTGTAAAGTAAGTACTGTAAAACGATGCTTGGAGTAACCTGTATTTTGGATGCTGTTTTTTGAAATAGTGTCCGTGTAAAGTGCACTTAAGAGAACTGAAAAGCATTCGTCGAAGCTTACCAAAGAATGCGACAAGAACACTCATAAATGCATTTGTCGTATCTCGGCTTGATTACTGCAACGGTATACATATATGCTGGGTTGCCCAAGTATCAGCCCGATAGATTACAGATGGTGTTTAATTCAGCGGCTAGGCTAATTTACAGCGAAAACAAACGATGTCATATAACGCCTCTTCTTAACGAACTGCCTAGGTTGAAGTGTCCAGAACGAATTGACTACAAAATCTGTCTGATGGTGTTTAATGCTTTGAATGATCTACCACCTAATTACATACAAGAACTATGTCGAAGAAAAGAACTCTCTGGGAGGCACCTCACACTTAGGTCGTCTGGATCACAGAGTAACATCTCCTTGAAGGAGGTGGACAGAGCCAACAAAGCGTCATACTATGATCGATGCTTTAGTGTGAATGGTCCATTAAAGTGGAATAAACTACCTCCTGATGTCCGCGGTGCTCAATGCAAAGACACCTTCTCTAAAAAACTAAAAACTAATTTGCTTCGCAGAGCATTACAGAATTGAGCTACCAGCGCCCTTGGAATCATTAAAATAATTAAACGGCGCTATATAAATTACTTATTTTTATTATTAAAAAAAACACCAACTTAGAGGCTTCGCAGCATGTACATATGTTCTATATATGTATGGATTTACTCAGAATTCGGAGTAGAACATTTTGTGTGTGTGTCCGTCCCTTCTTATAACTTCTGATCCGCTGAATACACAGAGCCTAAAATTTCAGAAAACATAGAAAGTTATAGGCTTAGAAAACTTTTATATTCAGAATTTTGAATTTTTGTTTCAGTCAGGGGTTATCAACTTTTGAATTTTTACTTTATTTTTCCATATATCTCAAAAACCATAAAAGATAAAACGCTGAAAATTGGTATAAATATAGACAGATACAAAATCTTAAATTTGTTTTTTCAAAAAAATTCCAGAGTTTCTCAAACCTTTGTTATGATAAATTTATGTGTTTTACTGCCTTTATTTCCAAAGTTTTTAAAAATATCGGAAAAAGCCGAGACAAACCAATAAGAAAATTTTATTTTCTATAAAAAATATTAACATTGTAGTAGTACATCTCGAACTTTTATTAACAATTTTTATAAAAATTGAATTTAGGGACGATATCGTTTCATACAATTTGTAAGGCAGTATACACTATACAATAATATCTCACTCAATAGTTTGATACCTACTTAATCTACACATATACATACATATCATTATGCTGTTTTCATATTTTGGGTAGGAAAAAAAGACTGACCTCCATACTGTCCTATCCTGACATACATACCTACATGTTTTATGTAAATATCATTTTTTTATTTTATTTATTTATTTATTTATCACACAATTTAAATAATCGTCATTAAAAATAGATAACTGCTGCCCAACTAGGTATATCTGTTCTTGGGCTAGCAGTACCTATACATATTATTATATTTCACAGGAGAAATATAGGTTCTACTATTTGCATTTATATATCTTTATTGTTTATAAATTTGTGTTTAAGTGTTTAGTTTGGTATGCATTCTTCAATTATACATACTGTCGCCATCGACTGTTGGATCTCATGTGTCACATGCAACTAGTCTTACTAATAACGCTGAATATAGTTTTTTTCCCCATTTGTATCGCACTTGTCTTGAAAAGGAGCACCATTTCATTGCAACAATACACGTACACAGACAGAATATCACTCGCTAGTCAGTCGTCTCCATAATATTGGGAATGAATACTCTCATTTAGGTGACATTTTTATGCTGTCCAAATATAAATATAAACGGACGATATACACATTTTTCTATGAGAGAAACAACTTAATGATATTTTCAGTGCGGATTTTTATATTTTCAATTGTGTTTTTTTTTGTACATCTTTTTTTGTTTATTTAGTTAATTTTATGACATTACACTGCTTCTAATGCTATTTTTTTCAACAAGAATTAATATTGAATATAATTAAAAAGTTACTATTTAAGGGGGGGGGGGGGGGGGGGGACTGCTGCCAACGTACCTATTTTTCAATTTGATATACCATCATTATTTCTTATCAAATCGTTTTGAAAAAAATATTTAGATAGTTGGGTATTAATAAAGAAAAATATATCTTTAATTTTTGATAATGTTCTGTATAAATTCTTGTAGAAAAATAATGGCATACCCCGATTTTAAACGTTTATCTTATATTTTTAATAAAATATAAGGCGTAGTTCAACATATTTTATTTCAGCATATTAAAGAAGATAAAAATATCTAGAAAAATATGATGTGATGTTGCATTAATGCTTCAGGTTTAGTAAATAAACCTTAAATACATATATTTTCCATTCAGCGCCATTGCGAAATAAATTTTTTTTTGGCTTATTAACTTAACCTGATGCATAAATGCAACGTTACATCATATTTTGCCAGATATTTTATTTTCTTTAATTTATATAAAAATATAAAGCTCTAGACTTAAGTTTTTTTTAAAATTTAATATAAATGTCAAAATCGGGGTATGCTTATTATTTTCCTACAAGAATATATAAAGAACATAATTAAAAAGTTAAGGTATATTTTTCTTTATTAATATCCAAACTAACTAGGTTATTTTTTTTTCAAAATGATTCGTTTTGATGCAAATTCAAATTGAAAAAATAGGTACGTTGGTAGAAGTTACCCTCTTAAGGTATTTTTTCAAACGATTTGATTAGTAATCATGATGGAATATCAACTTAAAATACGCTGACAGGAGGCCCCCTCTTAACATAGATAATAATTCAAAAACAAGGAGTGTGACTGGTCAAAATACAAGCCTAAAGGGTCATGAAACAAAAACCAATGATTTATACATAGATGTATTTTATTTATAGTAATAGGCTTAAGTTTTTTTTTTTTTCAATTATTTTTTGTAGTATGAGATGTATCAGGTTGAGTTGGTTCAGTTGTATGTGTACTGGTTCCTTCCGTCGTGTGTTGGTCGGGTTCGTTTGCAGCCTGTCTTTTCTGAAAACAATAAATAGACATAATAAATTTCCTGCAGTTCGATTCGTCGACCACCTTTTTGCGTGACGATTGTCGGCAGATATGAGCGCCCAATAAAAACTGGACCAAAAATCGTTAAATGCGATTTTAAAAAACCAATTGTTTCTTGGATAACTTGACCATGTCAACCATTTTTTGAAAGAGGGAACGACTTTCAGGCGGGCATTTATGTGAATTATTTTTTAATTGATATTTATATATTTGTTTAAGTTGGTCAACAATTTTGTGGATTCCCCAGATTTGCTGAAAAATAAAATTGCTTTCACCTTCCAAGCAGAACAACCAGATATCCTAGCATTTTTTATATTCCTAAGTGTAATAACAACTACACTCAGGGGGGCAAGTCTGGTTCAATCGGCGAAATCAAAACCCTCATGATTACCCATATCATGGATATTATTATTATATGGAGTTCTATAATATCTTAAGAAGTCACAGAACTCCATACGATAATTATATCCATGATATGGGTAATCACTAGGGTTTTGATTTCGCCGGTCGAACCAGACTTGCCCCCCAGAATGTTTTCGTGTACCGTGCTTGCACGGTGTACAATGCTTTCTTTAATACACTCGACATACATATCTGCGAGCTCTCTTAGTGCGTTTATGACAGCTGACTTTGATTTAATCAGCTGTCTTATTTTGGTGTTATTTTATATGTACTGGTAAATCAATTATATATTATTTGTAATTTTTTATATCAATATTAATTATCCTATTGAATAATGCATGGAGTTTTCACTGGTCCACTGCAATGTACATTGTCTGTTTTATAAATTGTGAAGACTGTACATATAACTCTCTTCGACCAATAAAATAAAAATAAAATAAATTATGAAAACTTGACAATTCTTATGCCATTTAATGACAATGATGTGCCTTTTTACCCATTTGAAAATAAAAATATCAAATTATAAGATTCCTGAGCTTGGGGCAACTTTAGAATACAATCTTAGCATGATACTTGTTGATAATCTCCAATAAAAATAGTCGTAAAAATTGCGAATTCATAACTCCCCACTATATCCCCTTGCTTGGGGTAGTGAGGAGTAAAAACGATAAGGCGATGGATGCGTGCCACCCCCCTAGACAACATGCCATTTAAGCTAAGCGTTATCTCGCTAAGCGATAGTAAATGTATGAAATTGGTGACGTCACAGCCACCAATTCCATACATTTACTATCGCTTAGCGAGATAACGCTTAGGTTAAATAGCATGTTGTCTAGTGGGACAGGATAGAAAAATTTGGCGTTGGTCTCTCTGCCTACCCCGTGAGGGACACGGCGCGATTGTACGGTACCTACTACTGTTGCTCACAATATACTCACAACCATGATCAAATGTGATAAGATCTCGTCGGTTGTCGATCCTTCCGTCTCATCTTCGGGTTCTTTGATTGGATCGTGAGGCATGATGTAGTACGTGTATCTGAACGCCCTAGCGCTGACGTCTCCGGCGCCGTCTTCCGTTGTTGGCATTGTGGTTTCCTCGGCGAGTATCTGGCAGACCACAGTTGACACGGCCGAAACGCACAACAATGCTAAGAAGACGTAATTCATCTGAAAAAGAATCGGATAGCATTAGTACCTACTGATCGTATAACACAGTTGCTATTTCCATAAATTCCACTGAATCTCTCAGTTCATCTTTTGAAGTAAAATCACCAAGACTATGGAACACTTTTTTTATTTATTTATTTATTTAACTGGAGCCGGATTGCAATCCCTAAAAACTGGAGCCGGATTGCGATGCCTAATTTAAAAACTGGAAGCTGTAACTGGAGCCGGATTGCGATCCCTAATTTAAAAAATGGAAACTGTAACTGGAGCCGGATTGCAATCCCTAAAAACTGGAGCCGGATTGCGATCCCTAATTTAAAAACTGGAAGCTGTAACTAGAGCCGGATTGCGATCCCTAATTTAAAAACTGGAAACTGTAACTGGAGCCGGATTGCAATCCCTAAAAACTGGAGCCGGATTGCGATCCCTAATTTAAAAACTGGAAACTGTATCTGGAGCCGGATTGCAATCCCTAAAAACTGGAGCCGGATTGCGATCCCTAATTTAAAAAATGGAAACTGTAACTGGAGCCGGATTGCAATCCCTAAAAACTGGAGCCGGATTGCGATCCCTAATTTAAAAACTGGAAGCTGTAACTGGAGCCGGATTGCAATCCCTAATTTAAAAAATGGAAATTGTAACTGGAGCCAGATTGCAATCCCTAAAAACTGGAGCCGGATTGCGATCCAGCTAATTTAAAAAATGGAAACTGTAACTGGAGCCGGATTGCAATCCCTAAAAACTGGAGCCGGATTGCGATCCCTAATTTAAAAACTGGAAACTGTATCTGGAGCCGGATTGCAATCCCTAAAAACTGGAGCCGGATTGCGATCCCTAATTTAAAAACTGGAAGCTGTAACTGGAGCCGGATTGCAATCCCTAATTTAAGAAATGGAAATTGTAACTGGAGCCGGATTGCAATCCCTAAAAACTGGAGCCGGATTGCGATCCAGCTAATTTAAAAATTGGAAACTGTAACTGGGGCCGGATTGCAATCCCTAATTTAAAAAATGGAAACTGGAGCCGGATTGCGATCCCTAATTTAAAAACTGGAAGCTGTAATTGGAGCCGGATTGCGATCCCTAATTTAAAAACTGGAAACTGTATCTGGAGCCGGATTGCAATCCCTAATTTAAAAAATGGAAATTGGAACTGGGGCCGGATTGCAATCCCTAAAACACAAGCCGGATTAAAATCCCTAATTTAAAAATTGGAAACTGTAACTGGAGCCGGATTGCAATCCCTAATTTAAAAAATGGAAACTGGAACCGGATTGCGATCCCTAATTTAAAAACTGGAAGCTATAATTGGAGCCGGATTGCGATCCCTAATTTAAAAACTGGAAACTGTAACTGGAGCCGGATTGCAATCCCTATAAACTGGAGCCGGATTGCAATCACTAATTTAAAAACTGGAAACTGTAACTGGAGCCGGATTGCAATCACTAATTTAAAAACTGGAAACTGTAACTGGAGCCGGATTGCAACCCCTATAAACTAGAGCCGGATTGCGATCCCTAATTTAAAAACTGGAAACTGTATCTGGAGCCGGATTGCAATCCCTAATTTAAAAAAATGGAAATTGGAACTGGAGCTGGATTGCAATCCCTCAAAACTGGAGCCGGATTACAATCACTTTTTTATTTTTCATTTTTATTTGTGTTTTATGATATTTATATTTTATTTTTTTATTTTTTTTTTATTTTTATTTATTTCTATCCAAAAATATACAGTATATATGAGATACAAAATATCTTAAGATAATATAAGCTTATTCATACATAGTTAACATACAATGTAAATATAAGTTATCTCATTTCAATAAATATCAATTTACCACTTCACTGGTGCTTACATAGTTTAAGCCATATCTTTTTGTTTGTATCTTTGTTACTAGCCCCCTCACTAGGCATAGCCTGTGCTAAGGTGAGCTAGTTTTATGTTATTGTCTATTACGTTGTTTATTTATAGATACATTTACATATAATATAAGTACATGTACATATATACGCTACGCATTCAAAACGTATGCATCTTTCCTTCTAAATACAATATTTCATTTTGAGTCATGCACACACAACCAAAAATTGTGGCAATAAATTATTTGTTTCACTTTTTTTCAATTGTCTATTCTGTTGTTTGTAATAGTGCATTTACATTTTATTTGGAAGAATTATTTCCTTAAGGATTTTTTCATCTATTTCATAAACCCATCTTAGTGATAGTTTTTTAAATTCTTTTGCATTACTGATGTTTTTAATATGTGTTGGTAAACTATTGAAAAGTTTTGTTGAAAAATATCGTACACTACGTTGTCCAAAAGTTGTTTTAATATATGGTATATTTAAGGTATTTGTTGTACTTAATCTAGTGTGTTTATATTGTTGTGAGCTAGTATATTGGTCTTCTCTTTTTAGCTTGTATATTAGCAGATTTTTTGCATATATTTTTGTAATTGTTGGAACTTTGAATTTAGTAAAAATCTCTTCAGTATTCGTTCGAATAGGTACCTTAAGTATAACTTTTATAATGGCTTTTTGGGCTATGTCTATTTTCTTTATTATTGTTGGCGTTGCACTTCCCCATCCAATAATTCCATATTCCATTATTGAATGACAAAGAGCATAGTATATATTTTTCAAATGTTTTAGGTCAATAACATTTCTGATTGATTTAAAGAAGTATATTAATCTATTCATTTTAGATGTCACGCAGTCAATGTGATAGTCCCATCTCAAGTTTTCATCAAATATAATTCCTAGATATTTTATGCTCTCTGTTCGTTCAATGATCGGGCAGTTACATGTTGGTTGATTACTTAAGTTTTCGGTACAGTAATCATGAATTCTTAGTTTATGTTCGTCACTAGGTTTATTTCGGGAGGTTATGCTGTATGCAATGTATTTTGTTTTGTTTGTATTTAGTGCCAGAGAGTTCCTGTCAAGCCATTTTTTTACTTCTGTCAATTCCGTTTCAGCCATTTTGTATACTTTTTTCCAAGTTTTTTCGTAATAGATGAAAACTGTGTCATCAGCATAACTGATGATATGTCCTTTTGTGGGAATATTGCATAGGTCATTCATATATATAAGAAACAGGATAGGCCCTAATACACTTCCCTGAGGCACACCACAGTTAATTGTTAGGTTTTCACTTATGTGCTTTCCCACTTTTACTCATGTGTATGTATATAATGACATAAAGTATATGTGTATGTATATAATGACATAAAGCTGTGTATGATTCAATAAATAATGTTATATTAATTTATATAAAAAAATCAATTAGGTACCTTTAGTTTGGTTTTGCTCAATAGCTGTTTCACCACTAATGTCGTAATGTTAAAATTTTCTGAATATATATACATTCATTTTATCTCTCGAATGACGTCTGAGAAACCCTACCAACCGACAATTCATATATTATAATTTATTACTCATTGTCCAACCAAGCAAAACCTACACACGTAATATTGTACTCTGCGCAGTCCACGTGACATTCTCTCTCAAGTCATTTGCCGCTAACTGTACGAATTTCGATAGGACTCCACAGACTATCCTCAGAGTGCTTACATTACATACCATCACGCCGTTTCCCTATTATGGGTACGCAGAGAGAACCATACGCCAGACTCTTCTATCTTGACAAATGTTATGCCTCATTTACATCCGTGCATCACGTCATACATTCTCTCCTATAATTATGACTTCGTATTTTACCATCTTTCAAAATTTAATTTATATGATCATGCCAACTCTTTCAGCATTGTTTCCTTTCTTTGTCAGGCGTTCATCGTTCATTCTCTCTACATGCAGTGTTGCCAACCTTATCCTAGAGTAAAACTGCATACATGTTCAAAAAAACTGTAGAAAACTGTAAATAGTAATTAAAAAACTATGAATCTACAGCTTTTTCTTATTTTGTATTACGTAATGGCAATAATGACTAAAACACGTATGGGGAAAAAATTATAAACAAAATAAATCAAATTCTATCATCAAATTCTAATCAGTATAACAAAATAAAGTTGTTCTATAAAACACGTATTTTAAAATCATTTTAACTATAAATTGGTGAATTATCGCCTGTTTGAATTATATCAACATGATTGATATTAATTAATTGATTTACATATTTGTTCAGGAAAGAAACAGTGACAATAGGATATTTAAGAAAACTACTTTCCACAAATTAATTATATTAAGTAAACAATACAAAACAACAAAAATATAAAACTTATTACATAAAAATATAGAAATAAAAAAAACATAATTAAAAACTGTACATTTGGAGGTTTAAACTAAAAACTGAGAGGATTTCCAAAAAACTGTAAATCTACAGTTAAAACTGTAGGGTTGGCTACACTGTCTACATGTCCGAACCATCGCATAACATTTACCTTCATTCTACACACAATATCACTTTCAATCTTGTATTCTCGTCTGAGAGTCCTTGAGTGAATTTTCATATATAATCAAGTTATCCTGATACTTACAAACATACATCCTATCACGTTATGTCCCTAACGGGGTATGCAGAGAGAACCGAGTTCAATCTTCTTATGTTTCTTTTTTTTTTAAAATATCATTCATATGATCATGCCATCGCTTTAGGGTTGGAAGGTGGGGTAGCCCCTGCTATTCACTCAATCTCTTACACCCTTGTATATTTTTTGGTCAGTCGTTCATCGTTCATTTTTTCAATATTCCCCAAACCACCTCAGGACATATAATATCCTGCTTTATCTTGCTTTCTCTTCTTATGTCACTCGTTTTACTCAATCTCAACACCCGTTCACAGTTAATTTATTTATTTATTTGGTTTATTTGTGACAATAACAGCATTATTAACTAATATAAACATAAAACAATGAGTAATAAATCAAGGACAAAAAACACTGTCCACAAAGTACGTATTTACAGTTGATTCTAAAAAAAAATAATATATACTAAAACTAAACAAAATATACATGAGTTAAAGAAAAAATATATGACAAAAGCAACAAGGAGATGGGGAGGAACTGTAGGAATAGATATAGAAAAGTGGAGGAATGTGAGAGGTAAAGCAACTGATGGTATGTCACATTATGATATCCGTCCGCACTCGCACCTAACCCTCTCCCGGAATTGATTATAAGTAAGGAAAAATATGTCTATATCACTAAAACTTTCATTATACTGTCGATAAATTCGAGGGATAGTTGAAAACTTCCGATAGTTCGTTCTACAAAGAGGAACGTGAAATAATTCGGGCCGTCTGGTAGTTCTTCCAGATACTCTGAGTGGTATAAAACTTATTAGTTCAGAAGAGTCAAAAAAAATGTTTATTACCTTATATACGAGAGATTGCTCGGCCATAATTCGTCGATTAACTAGTCTGTCAAATTTATGAAATTGAACTGATTCGGAATATAAAGGAAAATATGTGCGTAAACGAAAGTTGATATGTTTCAAATACTTCTTTTGTACTTTTTCAATTCTATTTATATGTTTTAGGTAGTAAGGAGACCAATATTCACGAACTTCAATATTCACGAACCACACTGAAAAAAATGTCAATTTGGTGTTATCTTAAAATATCATGATGTAAGTATAAAATAGGTGCGGTCACCTAAAATAATGAAATAATCATTTAATATTACGCTATCGTTGAAATGTGTAAGATGGAATCGAATTATTTGAGTAAATAACGAAATATTATGATGCTCATCATCTTAAAAATTGATCACATTAAATAATAGTTTCCTTTCTCAAATAATAACATTGTGGAATATAAAATAGTCCACTGTCCTTATAAATTTACGTGATATTCATAAATAAGATTATAATCATAAAAAAACAGTGACGAGTCACCGTATTTTTAAAGATTTCACAGTTTATTATGAAGAAGTGTCACTGAAAATACGATGAAGTCCCCTAATTTAGTGTGATAAAATTATGTGAAACTTTTTAAGGTATGGAACATTAATTTATACTACAGTCATATTATTTTATGTGAAACATACTAAAATACGATTACAGAATCTCATGTAAGAGGAATCATATCATTTTGTGTGCTTCCTACAAAAATATGATGACACCGCACCATACAATATTCTCATTTGCTCATCGTTCATTCAATCAGTCATTCATTTGTTCGGCATGGTGCAGGGTGGTTGTCGACTCGGTCTCGCAGTCTCGCTACAAAACTTCAGTGACGGACAGACACAGGCCAGAATGTTGAGATTGTGTTTTATTTTTAGGAGGCGTTTACATTGTTTACATTCATTTTAAAAAAATATTAAAATAACATGATTCTAGAGTTTTTGTGTTTACATAGTGGAAATCCATTTTAAATGAATGAATAAGTGACTTTGTGTTTTTGCGCAGTGTTTTTTATATTAGCGACCGAACGTTTTCGCCGGGGTGACTTGGCGTTTTCGGGGTTCAAACGAGACTGTCGTAAAAGAAACGAAAAACGAAAGTTTCGTTTGGACCTTGAAGACGCCAAGTCGCTTTGGCGAGGGCGTTCGGTCGTTGATGTAAGAAATGTTGCGGGAGAGTGCAAGATTGTTTATTTGTTCAATTAAAATAGCAATGTGGCTTTGTTTGTTTCCACTTACTTGTTTTTGTTCCACAACTAGTTTCGGGAACTACCGTTCTCTTTTTCAGTTTAAAATCACCTGAAGAAGAGAGCGGTGGTTCTTGAAACTGGTTGTGTAGTGGGAATAGGTGGGTGGAGGTGGACAGGGTTATATTGTTGTTTTAATATTTTTTTATAATAGGACGTCACTGGATATATGAGGAAGTCATCGAAAAATGGTAGGAACAATTAAAGGACGTCACTGTAGATAATAGAACGTCACCGAAAAATAGTAGGAAATATAATAAAACATCACAAGAGATATGAGGAAGTCATCTATAATAATAGGACGTCACTGTAGATAAGAGAACGTCACCGAAAAATAGTAGGAAATATAATAAGACATCACAAGAGATATGAGGAAGTCATCTATAATAATAGGACGTCACTGCAGATAAGAGAACGTCACCGAAAAATAGTAGGAAATTTAATAAGACGTCATAGGAGATATGATGAAAGCAAACGATAAATAGTAGGAAACATAATCATATAATGTATTCTCGTCCTACTAAAGTCAGTGACACGTCATCTTATATGCCGTTATCATCATAAATCGTATTAACATCTTTATTTTGATGATATCACTATGCTCCGTACTTATGGTGAATTCACCATACTTTAAGCTGAATTCACGTTATTTATGAATATCAATTTTCTCAGTGCAGTTGCTTCTCGAACTCTTATTTTAACACGGCCGTCAAACGATCTTCCGAAATCTGTGTTTCCACCTTATTTACTACCCGGGTCTTTTTAATATCCATATTAATATTTTCCCGACCAGATTGCAATTCCTCCCCATTGCTACGTAGTGCTCTTCTTCGGAAGAGTATCTCTCTTCTTCTTCGTTTCCTCAATGCTGAGGGTCGTGATCTATAGGGCCGCTAATGGACAGAACTAGTCGCCTCCAGTTCTCTCTGCCTTCCGCAGCTCGCACCGCCGAATAAAGGTCGTTCCCGGTCATCTCCTTAATTTGTTCGGAAGAGTGTAGGGCAATTTATTTCACTTTAAAGGTCCGTCCACACTGAACATGCGATCATAGTAAGCCGAATTCTTAAGAGTTGGTACTATGTGATCCAGATGATCTCAATGTAAGTTGTCTTCCTAATGGTACATTCTTTTGGCACAATTCTTGAATGTGGTGTGGAGCCAAACCGTTCTGAGCCATAAACAACATCGTGCATACCTCATATTCTACTCGTTCTGGACATTTCAACTAGATGAGAAAATGTGTTGTGTGACCATATCAACCTCAGCTCCATATATCAATTTTGCATTCTATCAAGCTGATTCATGGGCAAACCCGCATAAGTAGCATTACATTAATCCAGTCTTGGCACAATGCATTATAAGAGTTTTAGCTTAGTTTTTGGGTAAGCACCAGCAGATATTTTTAAATTTTCCCAGATGAAAGAAACAAAAAACTAAAAGAATTAGAGATTTGCAAGTCCAGCGATAGTTGCTTTTTTTCTTATGCAACATCAAAATCAAAAAAGGTATAAAATCAAACCGAAACAGTATTTTGCTTGCAAATAATTTATTGCTTATAAAGGTACATATAATATGTATTTTTTGCTCGATTTCATATATAATATAAAATCGATTGGATTTTCGTGTATTTCATTCTATAATAAACAATTAACAACAATAAACATTTATGTACAGAACACCACACGGTTTCATTTATTATATCATATATAAATAAATACTCCCATCATTATAGATGCATATAAAATAAATATAATATTCAATTGAGTACGAATTTCATACAGAATCTTAAACCATTTTGGATTGCAAATGTTCAGAAAACCCAGAGACAAAGTAAAGCTATTTCAATTGTAACAGCTATTATTCCTACAGTAGAATAAATATCAACAGTCAACATAATTTTGTTTATCTACTGTTGCAATAACAGCTGTGTGTCATCTGTAGCCATTTTATATTTCTTCAAAGTCCAAAAATTTGCAACTATATCCGTTATCAATTGTAGGTCTTCATATTGAGACCAAAGTGCTTTTGGTTATACGATTTTTATCAGGTGTCTTAGAAACTTGTTGACCGAGGCTTAAATATCATTTTGCCTATAAACTGAGGTGTTAGAGAAGATCGTTGACGATTCTTTAACTATGTTTTCAGCTAAATGATTTTGGGTGTCCTTAGTTTGAATGCCTTTCTGGTTTTGCCTCCGGGATATTTCAGCTGTTGGATCTACGTCGTTTTGTCTTCTTCAGTTTAGTGCCTCTTGTCTTCCTGCTCTGGATGTTGGTTGTTGTATTCAATGGATCTCAGAATGTAGTCTGGGATCGCTGGTGGCACGGGGATATGAGCGCCCTGAAACACGAAAAGGAACATTGTCAATACACAGATTTTAAAAATCATTAATGTATTTCTAAAGCGGTTTCTTTATGGGGCGTTGTATTAACTTGTTTGAGATTTGGTCGTGTACACTTTATTTATATTCAAAAACTTTTTTTATACCCTTTAAACAAGAAAACTCAATTTTACATTCCCTAAACTAAGCATTAATACTTGTGAATAGGTGAGGAAACTGCTACAGACGAGATTCGTCTTCTCGTTCTTTGGATTACTAATACCGCGCCCAGCGCTCTTCCATCTACCTAGTTTATAGCATTAGACATATCAATAAAAGGTATAAGACTATCCAATTTTCTAAGCAAATCTCGACCTTTTAATTCTTGGTGAAATTCCATCATAGTAAAAACCGTACAGTATGATGTCCTTGCAGTGTCATGTGCAATGCCTACCTAAATTTAAAACGGCACATAAATAAAATAGATAGTACCGAAGCGCATCCATCCATCATGAACCAAACCTGATTTTAGAAGGTCGTAAATTGTTGAATATATGATAGTTTAAAACTTAAAGAAGATAAATGTCGAGTAACATTGGTGAGTGCTGAAAAAAAGCGGAATGTTACCAACGTTTAACTGGATAACAAATCAATGAACTTCGCTTATAATATTTTTACCTTAAAATTTCTTGAAATAGAAAATTTGTAGACTCGGTTAAGATAGTTAGTGTGTCTTTTTCTATTTTAGGCGCAGATCTTATCGCCCCTAACACCATTCCTGCTGATTCTTTTATTAAGTGACCTCCAGAATCTGAATATGTTTTTCTCCCATCACCCGTTGTCACAAATCTAAACCTCTCGGATTTCGACTTATCTCTTAGAAATAAACGTAAAAATTAATTCATGCTTTCCACGCATTTGTAAGCAGTATAATGCAAGGTTTTATGATTCTAATATATTCAATATCACATACCCGCTAAATCGCAGGAGTATATCGGTAATGACGCAGTGATATGAGGCATAGAATACCTAACTCCTTTATCCATCCCCACTCCCCCTAATCCCTACATATTCATTTATTTGTATGTTTATAACTTTGAATTACTTTTGGTCCTCGTTTTTTTGTATCTTATATATTATAATTCAATTTCTTATATCTTATTTTTATATTGCGCATAATTTTATGTATGATGATTAATTTTATTTTTATATTGCGCATAATTTTATGTATGATGACGAGATAACTATTTTGGCAAATATTTAACATTCATTTCTGCCTATTGTAATTTTGCAAATTGCTGTATGTTTCCCTTAAATTCATAAATAAATAAAAATATTTCGATGACGCGGACAGCGATGATCCTCAAGTCATTTGACTTGAGGATCATCAGGAATAGTGATGGGTCTCGAAAAACGTTTTTTGCCAACCTGTGTTTATTCTGTTATAAAATGGACTCGATGATCTAGTTTCAAATGTGAAATATTTATTTAGCCTTACTAATTATAGCTTCTTCATAGTGGATTCACGATCTGTTTTCATCGGTACATTTCTGTGATGCGGAAGACCAACTATCCTTCCATATCCAACTATCCTGTCGTATCTAACTTATTATAGTATTAGACTTTAGGCTATGAAGAAGTTCCTAGTAAGAGGAATTTCGATGAAGCGATCAAAAATGTGACGTGTGGTTAAAGCTGCCTACTCCGTGAGGAACATGGCTATATGGCATGTGTGTACAATCGACGAAAAATATTTGTATTGATGAATTCGCAACTCTACTGTTGCGATGATTCAAACAATCTTAAGTTTCGCAAATATAATCCATACAAAAACATTTACTTGCTATCAGTGCATGTTGTAGAGGCTCAATTTGCATAAATCACATGGTCTAACGAAAATTGATAAACAATTTAATTTCGTCGAACAGTTTCGCCGCAATTTATGCTGGAAATTTCTCTAAAATACCTATACTTTTTACTTTATTGTCTAAATCATTCATTCATACCATCACGGCATATCCCTCTGTATGAGGTAACCAGCGAAAGGTGTCTTACTTACTTTACTTTGCGTATGGCATCGGCACTGCTTGGCTCAAAGTCGAAACTCTGCTGTCAATAGCCAGTCGACCGCCGTTGGGGCGAGTCTGTGGATGTCCTCCATCTCTCCCTCGAATCCGTGTAAGGTGCACTCCCCCACCAAATGTGTCTATTTACTTATAAAAGAAAGCGCGACACGTGCGTGTTTTCACACACACCAGTCTCGTCTCTGTGAGTCTGTGGATGTCCTCCATCTCTCCCTCGAATCCGTGTAAGGTGCACTCCCCCACCAAAGGTGTCTATTTACTTATAAAAGAAAGCGCAACACGTGCGTGTTTTCACACACACCAGTCTCGTCTCTTCTAAAAAGGCACCATATTCAGAATGGTGGTGAACCTAATTGCTGAACTATGTATGTGAGAATTGATGCTACTTGCCTGTTGTGTTTTCGATTACCCGGCTATTACGGGACACCCAAAAACAATAACAGAAAAAAGTGGAAGCATTATTCTGAGCCGGCGCCTCACAGCAAATCAAAATCATCATTTCGTTAAATCAATACAATAAAAATAAATGATTTAACATACCTGAGGCTGGTATCCATTTTCGTCAGCAATGTACGAGAAAGATACTTGGGTACCATCTGGAGCAACCCATTTGGCGGATCCCTGTGCTGATTGACCCTCGGTTTCCTACAAAATTGCCATCTTTTAAATATTTGAAACGACAAAATTTTGTTCTTAAAGGTTTTGAGTTTGTATGTAGCCACATTTCACAATCAGCTCATAAGAGAAGAACCAATCACCCGTTCACCTTAAAGGGATTGAGAACGACCCTTTGCAGAACTCTTAAATAACATCTGGAGCACTGTAAAACCTTGCAGACACTGCAGTCAAAAGTGCCAAATAGATCCTTGTGTAATAAAACAGTAGAACTTAAATGACTGGTACTTGTGTTGATTTCAGCTAGTAGTCCACATAAAACCTTTTTTTGTGACATTTACATAAATATATTTCATTTTCTGATTCTGAATCTGACATATTTGGGTTCTCCGACATTGACAGTCCAGCTTAGAGAAATAATTTAAAATTAATTTCTCCGTTGCTGGGAACCGAACTCGCCGGCACCGAAGCCAAATGGCCTGTTGTTCTCCCACCATCACCCGTTATGCTTTTGGGGACTAATAACGGCCCCTTGCAAAAATCTCAATGAACACACGAAGAACATAAGAGGCTGGAGAACTTTAAAATCTTGCAAAATGTAGGCTCGTCTTTCACTGATGATAAGAGTGCACCGTATTTCTTCATGGCTACAAGCTCTAATGGGTCCAAAGGAACTCCCTCGAACATCGTCGTCGTAATGAAACCTCAACGGCCTTTTAATTTGTTATCTAAACGTTCCAAAGCCAGTTTTTGGCAACGGCCACGTTTTGATCGTCCGCGTTCTCCGTACTCACCTGTCCGACGTTCTTGAGGGCGCCCTGTTCCTGGGCGGCTATACCGTTGCCGGTCTCGTAGGCCCACTGGTAGCTGCCGTCTCCGGCCACCTCGCTGACTTGCTTGAGGATTGGCGCAGACGCGTCGGGGTTCACGTGGCTGACGTCAGCGCGGCCAGCTGCCACCAAGAACAGAGCGACTAACAGGAACTTCATCTGGAAACAACATCACAAATTTTATTATTTATCTATAGATTGAATTTATGTGCAGCAAAAGTGCAAAGGCGGATTTATTGCTGTAGGGAATTTTTTATCAATTAACCCGAGCGACGTGAAGTCTCAAAAGTAAATTCGGTACAGTAGCATTTATTTATTTTTACATCTATTTCAACATATTACACTGGCGGGCTCATTGCCATTGGGGATTTTCTTCCAATCGACGAACCTTAATAATATCTTACTATTAGCAAGCTCGAGGAATTTTCATGAAGATGCAGGAAATCCCGAATAATAAAGACAAGACATTTCTAGATCTAAAAAATCGTATTGTCCGATGTAATGTGCTTCCAGTGCTGTTGTATGGTATGCGACACAAAGAAGAACAAAATCATTTGAACTCTGGATATACAGAAAAAAATCTGAAAAAACAAACTCAAGAGACAAGAGTTCGGATCGAGATTGTCCTTCAACGAATGAAAAATGACCCTGAGCTGCTTGACTGTACGAAGACAATAAAATTGCAATACTTTGGGCATGTAATGAGAGGGAATAAGTACCAACTCCCGCAGCTTGTAATCCAGGGAAGGAAATACGATGTAACTTATTTATGCAACTTTATTATTCATTCTATAAAGGTTTGAGTTCTGCTTTTCAAGAACAATAAAAAATTGATCTAATAATTCTCGAATATTAATTCTGCGTCCTTAAATCTCTATTTTCCTGTCATTATTGCTATCCAAAGGTCTGTTTATTGATAAATAACAATTCCAAAATCACTTTGTATAAACCACTTTATTGAATAATGCCTGCACGTTTCGAGAACCATGTTCTCCTCTTCAGGACAACAAGTTCATAAGTCAATAAAGTGGGAATCTGTAATTATTATTTATTAATGATGGAGCCACAATGTAAACAATTAAATAATGTTCATTGTTGTATTATTTTGAGACATCATGGGTTAGTCGGAAGAGATTGCCTCGCGTCAATAAACCCTTTTTTTTGGAATCTTCACTGCGTTTCGGACCTTAACGGAGCGTATGCTCAGTCGATTATCAATTTTGTCGGTGAAATCGGGCACAAGCGAACTTCACTGGCATAACGTATCAAGTACATTTTGGAAAAAAAAAATATTCAAACTGCACAATTTATGTGATTATTATTTTTTTCGAGTTTTTTTTTTGCTCCGGCGTATATTCAATTTTATAATCTCGGGACACCGGCGTGATGGTCGTAGATCGAACAAACTATTACATGGTCGCTATGGACGAATCTTACCTTGTCTTGGTGTGATTTGAAGCGATTACTGCTGACCGAAACGGTCCACCCAGGTTTTATACTTTCGTCAATTTTTTTTTTCAATTAGACCGACGATCTAGTCTCTATATTAAGCGGTTCTCAAACTATTTTCACTCACTACCACCGTGTCACTGTGGAGTGATTTTGAAATATATAGTTTTTATCTTGATACTTAGCAGCTATTTCTTTGTGGCTCATTTGCATCATTTCTTTTAACTAATAATTTTAAATTATAACGTTTTTGCAGCATTCATATTATAATATTGTTAACGTCGATATATGTATGTAACTCTGATGTATTGTATTCAAACGCAGTAGTCATTTAAATGATAGGTCCTTCTGTCCTATACTAGGCCCTATTCAGATTCGACTTAAAATTTTATTCAGAATTTTAGTATATGAGAAATGTCAAAAATTGACTGCATTTATATGGGACTCATTACGTCACACCGCGCGGATAAATTCCTTTTATCCACGGTTGCCCGACATTTTAGACGTATTCGTTCTCTGAAACAAATCAGAATTAGACAGAAGTTTTATTATTTTTACTTTGTGACGAATACTACAGAGTTAATTAATATATGTTGTCACATCTGAAAAAGTTTAGTTTCATCCATATGGTAACACTAAGTCCCGAATGCACAGTCCTAGGTAACTAAATACTAACTCCTAACCTCACTGGAGTATTTAGTATTCTTAAGTTAGCAATTGCGTTGCAGAGACATCACTAACTAAATACTACGACAAACTTAAGGTCAATGGCTTAGCATTTCACATTATTGTGTATGAAGAAAACAGATAGATAGTTTTCTATGAGTTTATATTGACGTCTTAAATGTTTTTTTGCATAACAACGCAAATACATGTAACCAAGCTCACACTGACAGCTCGATGTCACGATTCTTCTGAAATTTCAGAAAATTTTCGACATTTCGTATAGATCGCTGAATACTTTGTGTGGGATTTGATATGACAAAATTACCAAATACATATTATTTGCCGAAGTCGCTAAAATCATCATCCATCGAAAGCATCTCGTATTTTAGTATTAAAGTACTCGCGATCAACCTTACTTTTTGACAATTTTATTTTACGCCACCGCGCATGCGCTAAGTATTTAGATATGTCTCTGTAATTCGATTCTCATACAAAAACTTGGTAGCATCCTCCAGTTAGGAAGCCACGTGATCTCCTAACTTAAGTGAGCGACTGTGCAATGAAAACATGGTTAGTATTTAGAATTTAGTATTTAGGTAGGACATTCGGACCTAAGTCACCTAGGCCATGTACCTATATATATGCAGTTGGTCTTTGCACGATACATATTTTATATTTACCCTATGGAAAGATTTTCAAACCCGAATATGAAAAGTCTTTGAATACAATATATTAATAATAAATACTACTTTAAAAATTTATAAAGAGAAGGTGCTGTGAGGCACCGGCTTAGAATAGTGCTTCCATTCTTTTGAATCATTGTTTTCGTGTGTCCCGTAAGAGCCGGGTAATCGAAAATACAGCAGGCAACAATATCATCTCACATAGTTCAGTAATGAGGTTCACCATCACACATTCTGAATGTAGTGTTTCGGGTGTCTCGTAAGAGGCGGGTAATAGAAAATACAACAGGCAACAATAACATCTCACATAGTTCAGCAATGAGGTTCACCATCACACATTCTGAATGTAGTGTTTCGGGTGTCTCGTAAGAGGCGGGTAATAGAAAATACAACAGGCAACAATAACATCTCACATAGTTCAGCAATGAGGTTCACCATCACACATTCTGAATGTAGTGTTTCGGGTGTCTCGTAAGAGGCGGGTAATAGAAAATACAACAGGCAACAATAACATCTCACATAGTTCAGCAATGAGGTTCACCATCACACATTCTGAATGTAGTGTTTCGGGTGTCTCGTAAGAGGCGGGTAATAGAAAATACAACAGGCAACAATAACATCTCACATAGTTCAGCAATGAGGTTCACCATCACACATTCTGAATGTAGTGTTTCGGGTGTCTCGTAAGAGGCGGGTAATAGAAAATACAACAGGCAACAATAACATCTCACATAGTTCAGCAATGAGGTTCACCATCACACATTCTGAATGTAGTGTTTCGGGTGTCTCGTAAGAGGCGGGTAATAGAAAATACAACAGGCAACAATAACATCTCACATAGTTCAGCAATGAGGTTCACCATCACACATTCTGAATGTAGTGTTTCGGGTGTCTCGTAAGAGGCGGGTAATAGAAAATACAACAGGCAACAATAACATCTCACATAGTTCAGCAATGAGGTTCACCATCACACATTCTGAATGTAGTGTTTCGGGTGTCTCGCAAGAGGCGGGTAATAGAAAATACAACAGGCAACAATAACATCTCACATAGTTCAGCAATGAGGTTCACCATCACACATTCTGAATGTAGTGTTTCGGGTGTCTCGTAAGAGGCGGGTAATAGAAAATACAACAGGCAACAATAACATCTCACATAGTTCAGCAATGAGGTTCACCATCACACATTCTGAATGTAGTGTTTCGGGTGTCTCGTAAGAGGCGGGTAATAGAAAATACAACAGGCAACAATAACATCTCATATAGTTCAGCAATGAGGTTCACCATCACACATTCTGAATGTAGTGTTTCGGGTGTCTCGTAAGAGGCGGGTAATAGAAAATACAACAGGCAACAATAACATCTCACATAGTTCAGCAATGAGGTTCACCATCACACATTCTGAATGTAGTGTTTCGGGTGTCTCGCAAGAGGCGGGTTATAGAAAATACAACAGGCAACAATAACATCTCACATAGTTCAGAAATCAGCGAAGTTCACCATCACACATTCTGAATGTAGTGCCTTTTTTGGTGAAACGAGAATGGTGTGTGGGTATACATAGATGTGTTGTTCTCCCCTTTATAAGGCAATGCACACCTTTCGCTGGTTACCCCACATTTTGGGATATGCCGTGATGGTATGAATGAATGAATAAATAGAAGGACAGTCAAAGTTATCCATTTTATTTTTATTTATTTATTCAATAGAAAACCAACAGTTTTATTTTATTTTTACATAAAATAGGTAGATATAAATATATGATAATAATTAACAAGAAAACTAATTGTAATATATTGATGTTGCGCCTGGTATCAGGCAAGGTATATAGCGAAGTACGATATCATACGAATATATGATTCGGAAATCTTCGGGTTGAAATATAAAGGTATGTCGGGGTTTTTGAGGGGCTTTTTGCTTTGATCAACGACAGTGCTCTCACGTTGTGGTTCTTGGATATATAACTTTATAATTAACTGTACTTCTCTCTGTTAATATAATTACTGTTTGATTGTAATAAACTGTGTTAAGTGAAAACGCGTGTATTCATTTATTATATCTGAGTATTTAAAATTACCAGACACCAAACTAATAAATAGGTTTTCACTTATAGTTATATATTAAAAATATACCTAAACATGTACCTACATATACATATATACATGTGCCGACACTCGTGGCACAGTTGGTAAGCCGTTTGGCTTCTGTGCGGACGTCCTGGGTTCGATCCCCAGCCGAGGAAAAATTTATTTAAATTCATTTCTCACGCAAATATTGCTTCTCTGGGCTGGAAACACTCGTTAGCTGGAAGAATTTGCCATATGGCAATAAACTCACCACTTGCGCAGGCTGAATGGAAGTGTTTATATTCAGCATATAACCACATTCATTTATCAGAAAAAAAATATGGATGGGACATGGACGTTTGAGGAAAGGATGAAGTGGGGAGATGGTTTTTTTTTGACATCAAAAATACTCACGCGAATAAATGAAAATACTCTTAGATTTATCCTTGAAATGGTCAAATTTTAAATGAATTATATTTAAATGATTAAGGAAAGTACTATAGTTTGTACAAATTCTTCGAATCATTCGTTCTTACCAATATTAGTACGAAAAGGTATAATTGAAAATGTATCATTTTGCCTATTATTTAAGGATTGAACTCGTAGATAAGATAAGTAGATAAGCTCAAGGAATTGCATGGTAGTATGCACCCGCACACCTATGGTTGGTTACCCCACATTTTGGAAAAAAAATAATTAAATTAATTTATTTATTTAATTATCTCTACAGGTTACATAATACAAAATCATATATAACTGTCGACCTCACTAAATGAATGTCCCTTTTTCGCTGAATCTCGCGCCACAGTTTGACGTTTGCCTCATATTTCGGCGAGCGGTGGATTAGCGATGATGCTCTGACCTCTGCTGCCAGATTCGTCTCTTTTTTTAACACTCGGCGGTCGTAATTAAAGCTTAATTCATTCAATTCCGTGAATGTATGGTACGGTGTGACCTTCAACTTACTAATCAAGTAATCAATTCGCGGGTCGCAGTGCTACGTCTGCATACATCACGTTACATTTTGGGAGTTAGCGCTGGCCGTGTTTTTGTGGAATCTACCGTCACGTTTACCCGACGAGATCGATTCGTTTCACATGCACCGACAAAAAAACGAAGATGGACGGATCAGATCAGGGCTGCCATTGGTGGATCAGTGTTTGCAGCAATGAGGGCGGCGGTGTGTCGGGAGAAATGGGAGGACAAAAATACACAACATCCCTTAATAAATGAGGAATACGACATTGATGATGATGATGATGATATTGATTGTCTCCACCAAATTTTGGTGGCGGTGTGTATCAAGAAAATTTTCCTTTGTCACGTCTATAGAATATTGGTCTATGTTCACACTCATGTATTTTTACACCTTACTACCCCAAATCGACATAGTGGGGAGTTATGAATTCGTAATTTTTAAGGTTTATTTATTTATTTTATTTATTTAATAAAATAACAATTATACATTAATAATAAAAAGAATTATAAACAGTATCTTAAAATTAAATTATTTAATATCTATTCATCCCTCAGTTGAGATCAAATCTCGTGTTCGAGGGAGATTATTTTTTTATTCTAGTTTATCAACTAGGATCATGTTGATATTGTGTTCTGAATGTTTCATCACAATGTTTATTCTACTTTATCGATTGTAGACTGAAATCACTCATTAGATTCTTTTCAAATTTTGACAACTTTCATAAAATGGCATCTGTCAAATTTTCATAATTAAATATTTAAATCAAAAATAATTTAACAAATTCAATACTTTTTTTTTTAATTTAAAATAATTATTGTCATGAGCCACTTGGCTCATGACAATAATATTATTGTAATATAATAGTTAGTTTACACATATGCAACAACACTTTTGTTCAGTTCTTAGTACAGTCTTGTTTTCAACTCCCGATGGAATTCCTTTTCGTTCATGGTTTTCAATTTTTCTGTAGTCGCATAGTCCTTTGCACATTATTCTTTCGTATCCAATCTTTTTTGTAGCTTTTTCAGTTTCAAAGTAATGTTTTTGTACGTGTGTTATAGTTATGGATTTGTATTCTTTGCGTAAGTCTTAGTTTAGGGTCATCTATTTTTCCCATTTTTATTTTATGTATTAATTTTAATGTTTCATATTGTGTATGTATGTTTGTATGTTTAATTGTTTAGTTTCTTTTGTATATACATAGGTGTAATTTCGATGGTGTATATGTATGGTGTATACCATAGGTCATTTTTATTATTCTGTTTTGCTTTCTTTGTAGCTTTTGAATTCCTGCCTTATCGCCATTTGCCCAGAAAGGTATTAGGTATGATAGTTTGCTTTTGATATACCTATGCGTTATATATAAGTACTTTCAGTTTTTTTGTTGCCTCATTATTTATTTTGTACATTAATGCCGAGTACATTGATGCTTTATTTATTAATTTGTTTATGTGGTTCTTCCAATTCAGTTCCCTGTCTATGATTAGTCCTAAATACTCCATGTTTTTTTCTCTTTTCAGGGTTTTACTGTTTATTTTTGCTTCCAATGTATGTTTTTTTTCTTTGTTTTCTATGTGTATTATGTGACATTTATTTTCATTCAGAGTTAGTTTGTTTGTGTTTGTCCATTTTTATAGTGTAATTAGGTCCTTTTTGATGTTATTTTCTGTTTCTTTATCGTTTGTGTTTATGTAAAAAATTGCCATGTCATCTGCATAAGTCATTCTTTTTCCTTTTATTTCATACATCTTCATACACTTCTTTTTTACTATATTATTTCAAAAAAACAATAACCTATAAATGACAACTTAGTATTCAGAATATATTAGCTTATATTTAACGCTTCGTAACACAAGTGTTCCTTAATAAGAAGCATAAAATTAATATGTTAATAACATAATAAATAATAATAGTAAACTTTATTTAGACGTAAAAACATAATAAAAATTAATATATATACCTACTGTAAACAAAAAAAATATATAAAAATCATTATTTTTTTGAAACAAAATAAGTATGTTAAGAGTATGTCAATTAATTATAAAAACATTATTTAATATTGCTTCTCGGGCAACTAACAGGTACTAGGTATGTTAAATATTTATTTAACACGCACCCAATAACAAGTTGCCACATTATGGAGACTTGCGATATCTATCGTCTCACAGATCCAGACTGAAAACACAATTAAAAACTGTGTCTCCACCGGGAATCGAACCCTGGACCTTTGGATCAGCAGTCGGATATCTAACCAACTGAATGCCGACACGGGCCATGATTATGTAAAACTATGGAGAACTCTCTTCCTTAGCTTGCATCCCACATGGTGGTGGGGTCAGCTCTCCTCACTGCGCTCCTCCACTTCGCCCTATCCTGAGCATCGTCCTCAGAGACATCACATTCCTGCATGTCCTCAGCCACCAGGCCTTTCCATCGTTTTTTGGGACGCCCTCTGGATCTTTTGCCAGACACTCGATGGTCCAGTGCAGTGTTTCCTATATATTCTGGCGGTTTTCTAAGGATATGCCCGAACCACCTCAGCCTATTCTCCATCAGCTTATCGGATACATCGCGTACACCCAGGCTACCTCTTATATATGTAAAACTATGTAAAACTATGGAGAACATTAATAGTTTTTAATTTTGTACTCAGTACCTAGCCTAGGAAAGGTGACAAGACTTGTGTTTTCTTTTATGTTTGGTGGTTATTATACATTTTGCGACCTTTATGGTATAAACTATTTTGTATACATGTTAATCTCGTTTTTGGAAGTCTAAAATCCTTACATCATCTCGTAGGGTAAGTGTGTACATTGACATTTAATAATATATTTTACTGCATAAATTTTGGAAGCTTATTATTTTTTAGTTTGTAAATTAAAATAAATGTCTTTATAAGAAATGAAATTTTGATAAAAAAAAATTTCATTAAAATGCCGAAAATTTTCCATAAACAATTTGAATACTCTGTGGAGCGACTTGGTAGTGAGGAGTATAACGTTGGCCATAACCCGCTCGTTTTTAATTTCTGCCACCTGTTTTTTATTTATCATAGTCAAATTGTTTATTTTCAATTCGTATGATAATTATAGGTAAATAGAGATATAATTATTTGATTTTCGTTCACAACTATACGTTAATATTTATTGATCATTGAAAATGCTTGTATGAATTCCTTAATAAGTAACTAATTTGTTTAACAAACCAGTATTTCATACGCGTAAAAAAATACACTAATGATTTTTTTCGTTCATCTTTAACGTTCATTATATTTGATTTAAGTAATAATAACTATTATCTCTCAATTATTCTTACATAATTGGGTCTTGTAACCTCAAATGGAGGATCATTGGCCAGAGTCAAGTTTACATTAAAACAAACAACAAATTATAAAGTATGTGGAATATAAAAAAAAGGTATTAATTAATACTTAAATTAGAATTTAATAAGTTGTAAAAAAAGTTTATTTTTTAAATTAAATAACAATTTGATGTTCAATTATATACTTATAAAATGTTATGGCCCGATATTACGTCGAGTAATCAACTTATCAATTACGAAATCTAAGTTTAAATGTATTGAAGATTAATACGAAACGTCAGTTGTTTCTATAGATAATCCCCACTTGATTTTGTTTCTTAATCATTTTCAGTATTTTGAATTTTATAAAAAATGCTTTCACACCACAGAGTAAAAAATATACAGAGCTGACATAAACCACGACTTTAGGATAGGGAATTGGTACAAAAATATACAGAGCTGACATAAACCACGACTTGAGGATAAGGAATTGGTACACAAATATACAGAGCTGACATAAACCACGACTTGAGGATAAGGAATTGGTACACAAATATACAGAGCTGACACTGACATAGACCACGACTTGAGGATAGGGAATTGGTACATAAATATACAGAGCTGACATAAACCACGATTTGAGGATAGGGAATTGGTACATAAATATACAGAGCTGACATAAACCACGACTTGAGGATAGGGAATTCGTACATAAATATACAGAGCTGACATAAACCACGATTTGAGGATAGGGAATTGGTACATAAATATACAGAGCTGACATAAACCACGACTTGAGGATAGGGAATTGGTACATAAATATACAGAGCTGACATAAACCACGATTTGAGGATAGGGAATTGGTACATAAATATACAGAGCTGACATAAACCACGGTTTGAGGATAGGGAATTGGTACATAAATATACAGAGCTGACATAAACCACGACTTGAGGATAGGGAATTGATACATAAATATACAGAGCTGACATAATCCACGACTTGAGGATAGGGAATTGGTACATAAATATACAGAGCTGACATAAACCACGATTTGAGGATAGGGAATTGGTACATAAATATACAGAGCTGACATAAACCACGACTTGAGGATAGGGAATTGGTACATAAATATACAGAGATGACATAAACCACGATTTGAGGATAGGGAATTGGTACATAAATATACAGAGCTGACATAAACCACGGTTTGAGGATAGGGAATTGGTACATAAATATACAGAGCTGACATAAACCACGACTTGAGGATAGGGAATTGGTACATAAATATACAGAGCTGACATAAACCACGATTTGAGGATAGGGAATTCGTACATAAATATACAGAGCTGACATAAACCACGATTTGAGGATAGGGAATTGGTAGATAAATATACAGAGCTGACATAAACCACTACTTGAGGATAGGGAATTGGTACATAAATATACAGAGCTGACATAAACCACGATTTGAGGATAGGGAATTTGTACACAAATTGAGGTAGAGCGGAGGTATCCCAAACACATTCAATATTTAAATATAAATCTGATATCAATAACAATAATATCGCAGTAAAACTTAAATCTCTTGTTAAAAACATGTACATTTAGATATTAGTGTTGAGGACTGTTTCAATTTTTATTCCGAACCATTCCGAAAATATTCAAATACGTTATATTAGTTGCCACCATATTTTTGTGACGATGTGTACCGAGAAGTTTTACTTTTGTCATGTCTATAGATTATTGCTGTGTTTCACACCCATGGTATTTTTTCGTCACTACCCCAAGGATCTTGGATCACGCTTAGATTGTATTCTGAAAGTTTCATCACAATGTAACTGTGTGTATGCTATGTACGGCGTGTTTATTCTACTTTATCGATTATAGGCTAATTTGATTATTTTAAAATTTTACATTGTTGTATATCTAATACTCGCTTAGACCCCATTATATTTAGAAAGCTCTCTGCGGCTTCACATTTTTTTAACTGTCAAATATTTCAAAGTGAACTCAAGCTCGGGAAACTTAAAATTCGATATTTTTATTTTCAAAATGCTACAAAAGGCACACCACTTTCATAAAAGGGCATTGAAGAATTATCAACTTTTCATAATAAAATATTTAAAACAAAAATAATTTAACAAACTCATTTCACGAAAATGATGAAAATTTTCCATACAAATTTAAATACTTTGTGTAGTGAGTGAGGAGTGAGGTTAGTGAGGAGTACAGCGTTTGCCAGAACCCAATTGTTTGCTCGCCCCTGGGTCATCTTGTAATGTGTTTTATACATTTGCAATAATAATAATGTATTTTAATATTTTTGTTTCAGGTTAGTTACCTTTTTATACCTGCAGATGGCATAGCAATACATGTAAGTTCAATTGAAATAATTATCTTTCATATAAGAATAACCGAATCTATTAGAAATCATTTGACTTGGTAAAGTATTATTAAATATTGCAAATTGAAAAAAATATATATGACTTGGTAAAGTATTATTAAAGATTGCAAATTGAAAAAAATATATGACTTGGTAAAGTATTATTAAAGATTGCAAATTGAAAAAAATATATGACTTGGTAAAGTATTATTAAAGATTGCAAATTGAAAAAAATATATATGACTTGGTGAAGTATTATTAAATATTGCAAATTGAAAAAAATATATATGACTTGGTAAAGTATTATTAAAGATTGCAAATTGAAAAAAATATATATGACTTGGTAAAGTATTATTAAAGATTGCAAATTGAAAAAATATATGATTTTCTCATGGATCCCATCATCAGATCTAGACCAAATTTATATGGAACCACCCCTGAGGTACCCCCTTTCTACAAAAAAAAGAATCATTCAAATAAAATAACGTCGTAAAGAGGTATTGCAGAACTGAAAACTGGAGATTTTGATGATTTTCTCGTGGATCATCATTAGATCTTAAACAAATCGTAAATTCGTAAAATCGTAAACAAATTTAAATTATTCCGTTACTAATGAAATAAAAAAAATCATCGAAATCGGACAGCGTGGTAAAGAATTATCGCTGAATATTGATAGTCGGTGAATATTAAATTTTTAATAAATATTTTCTATTTTATTTAGTGTTATGTATCTCTTAAAACTCTGTCGCGTTGGGCCTTAGCGCCATCTTGTGTCTTATTAAACATATTTTTTAAATGGTAGCCGGTTTAATCAATGGTTGATTTATTTAGAGATAAGTCACCTTATAATAATATTATGTATATCCAATAAAGTTTATTTTGGACATCTTTTATTACGTACGTGTTTCTCCGGACGTCTGATTATATTAACCAGTTGGCCTTGCTCAAGTGACTTCTTCTTTCACTATCGCCAGGGCGTCATCCTTAATGTATTATAAAAATACATTATGTGTGACGTACACCTTCACTTTTGACTGATAAATATGCCTGCGTCAGTTTTGCTCATCGGGAATCATCTCGGTTTTGTTTATCAATTTATTTAATTCATGTGCAATCAAGTGCACAAGAGCTTGCTCCAAATTAATACATACTGTGAAAATAGAGATATTTTTCTGTATCTTAAATACCACTTTTTTTTTATTATTGAAACTAAACAAAATATAACAAAATACAAACAATAAAAATATTTAAAAAAAAGTACAATTTAAATAAGTTATATGAAACATTTTTTTATAGTATCTTTTGGTATACACCATATCACTAGGCTGAGCCTGTACCGAGGTGGCAGAATTTTTTTTTGCGTTATATCTGACAGAAAAAATATTAAACTTGTATTTAACTAAAACTTGTTATAAAATATACCTATTATAAAATAAAAATATAAACTATTGTAGCTTGATCATGTTTCCGCAGTATATAATGCCCTTGTTTCTAATCCATGTTTCTATTGTTTTCTTGTATTTCAAATTATTCATCAACTGTATGTCCGTTATTTCACTTTTTATCTTATTAAAAATTTTTGGAGCTAAATAATAGTAATGTCTTTGTCCGAATGTCGTGTTTGTATTTGGAGTCATGAGAAAATTCCTGCGTGTCGTCTCGTAATTGTGTTGCGGTGTAATGTGAATTGTTTTATCTTTATGAAAATGTATAGAAATAATTTTGATATATACATAACTGTGGAATGTTGAAAACTGGAAAATCATTAAATAATTGAACTGTTGGATATGTAAGGGCTATTTAACCTTTAGAGTGCGGCCCAGCGCCATCGTGCTGTATGCGCCAGTTACGTAAATTGCGACGCAGCGCTATGTTCCTGGAAAAAAAAGGAAAAAGATTGCCCGGCTGCAATATTTACGGCAGTGTATAGTGTGCACCAAATCAAATAAGATTAGGCAATCCAACCTCATATGCGCTCGCTGTAAAAAGGGACTACATGGACTTAGCGCGGTAAAACACAATTGCTAAACTCAATCGAATATTTTTACATTTTCTAATTATTTTTGGTAGTTGTAAATGTGTAGTTTTTTTTTTATTATAAGCTTAACATATCATTCTTTACTGGTGTTGACGCGGATATGAAATTAAAGATAAAAAGTAAGAAATAAAAGTGGACTGTGTTTTTGTAGTGCGGGTGATTAGTTGCAACCACTGCAAGGCAAAGGAAGGATATATGGAACACTCACTTGATCCTTGGTCCTCTCTCTTGGTAGGATGACCACACTTTATTCACACGCGCGCGGTGATAGCAATTTTTATGATAAGCTTAGACGAACGGTAAAAAAAAGGTGTAAGAGATGCGGGATAGTCTTAATAAGACGCGGTATGAAAGGATACTGATTTTTTTGGGTGTAGGGCGGGCAGCAGTTAACAATTATATATGTCACTTCATATAAATAAAAATACAACAATTATCCTAATGCCATATTGGCGCCAACAACTTGTATGATTAAAAAAATAAAAACATTAAAATTTGTTGATATTGTCCACGTTTTTGCATTTTTATTGAATACCATTATTTGAAAAATAAGATATTTGATGCATGTATTCTCCCAGTGCTTACTTATGGATTGGAAACATTGGTCCTCACAAATAGAATAATGCACAAGCTGTTAGTGACACAGAGAGCTATGGAGAGAAAGTTGCTGGATATTTCAATAAGGGACAGAATTCAGAATGTCATGATAAGACAAAGAACCAAAGTAGCCGATGTAGCGGAAAGGGTCGCTGGCCTTAAGTGGAGCTGGGATGGGCATATTGCCAGATGCCAGGATTCACGATGGACCAAAAAGATCGTAGAATGGCAACCGAGAACAAGCCGAAGAGGTGTCGGCAGACCCCAGGCAAGGTGGTCTGATGACATCAAGAAATGTGCCGGAGGGAGATGGATGCAGTGTGCCCAAGACAGGGAGTTGTGGAGGATCAAGGGGGAGGCCTATGCCCAAGAATGGATGAAAACAGGCTGAAGAAGAAGAAGACCATATTTTTTTAAATCTAAAAACAGAAAATCTGTAGTAACTTACATACATACTTGTAAAATAAGCGGTGTTTATAAAGCAACTTAAAAATGTTGTGGGGGATACGAGGTAACCTATGTACATATATATAATCCCACCAATCACGACCTGAGTCAGTTCTCATTCAGCATTCTCTCGGGCCAGTCGCTTTAATAAGCGTCATCATGTAACCGAACACCAATGTAATACAGTTTTCTTCCTAATGTATGTATGTGTGTGTGTACATATATGTAAATATTATGATAAATTATTATAGAGTAATGGAGTTCTCATCGTTGTGGCATGTAGTAATATTGTTAATCTTCCCTTTTAATCCTTTCCTATATCCCTTTGATTCAGATTCACCATTATTCTTAGATCCTTTTGATTCAGATTTGCCATCATTCGTGTATCATTATTAGTTTTGTAAAATTTGTGTTACAAAACTGTGGTCTTTATCTGGGTAATTAACTGTCTTATTTTATATATTTTATAATTATGATTGTTATCGTAAATAAATAAATAAATAAATATCATCAATATAAGGTCGGTTAAAGATTGAGGTGCACTGAGGACAAAAAAATCTTAATCCATTTCATCAATCAGGTTCATCACCCGTTCTGAATGTAGTGCCTTTTTAAGTTGAACTAGACTGGTTTAAGTCTTACACACCCGCACACCTGTCGCTAGCTACCCCGCATTAGAGAGTAAAAGTGTATCGAATAAAAAATAAGACTAACGCGAGTTCAGTCCAGACTAGTTTTGTTCAGTTTTCAGTTCGAACTGAACAGTTTTACCTGACGGTGTCGACGCTCTTTATTCACATTATCATATGAAATAGTTTTTACATACATACACTCAAGTATTTTTTTTTTCTAATTTTAATTTAAGCAGCTCCTGTCACCATTCTCTTGTGACCTATTCGACCTCTCTCTAGTCTTATACAATATATTAAAAAGGATTTTTAATATATTTTTAAACAATATCATCTGTGTTAAAGTATGTAGGTGCTGCATAATTAATTTTTTTCTCAACATCGCGACATATCCTACAATGTGGGAAAACCAACGATAGATGTGCGGTTTTCATTTCAAGTCAGCTCAAGAAAAGATAACTCAATTAATCAATTAATGTATGGAAGTGACAATTGTCATGTGACTGACAACTGTCACTTCCATACATTGAGTTATCTTTTCTTGAGCTAAATGACACGTTGTCTAGGGGGGTATATTTGTTCTTAGAATGCAAAAAAATGAACAAATTTTGGGTTTCCGATAATTTAAATCAAGTATAAACCCTTTTTAACGCACGCGATAGTTACCCTTACTAACACGTAACTTCATAGTGCATTAGGCGGTTTTAATATATCATGTTTTCAGTCACTAGATTTGACGTTGAATCAATTCGGGAATTAGGGAATCAATTGTAGATGGGATGGGTTAGTAATCCAGTGGTCGCGAGTTCGAATCTTGCCTCGACCGATTTCGTTCACCTATAGCACAAGCATTTGTGCTTATTTTAGGGAACGTTGGAAGATGTATATGTACTTGTTTAACAAGGACATATTCATTTAAAAAAAAAATGAGACGTCTTAATATCATCACTTAAGGTGTTTCGTAGTCTTGGTGATTGTACTTCGAGAAGAGGAACTGAGAAATTGAGTACAATGAATGAACGAATATATCATGTTTTCGGTCACTTAGTGGATTTATATTTAACGTTATATGACCCTCTTAAAATTACTACGCTATTATACACTAGTGGAGATAGGTCATGTTGTTTGTGCGTGTAAAGATATACATACATACATAGATTGTTTGTTTGTTATATCGGAGATGAAATGTCAGGGACACATTAACACCATATTTGAACGACTATCACTTAACAACATCATGTCTACATATAATATATTATTATACATGGGTACCTAACATACTAGGATTTTGGATCAAAGAGTGCGAAAAATTACAGAAAGCAAGATATGGGATGTCCAAGGTGCGTTTGTGGGCGGCAGAGGATGTATAGACCAAATTATTTCTCTGCGCACGGTCACAGAAAAGGTTCTGGATAAAAATCAGAAAATTTTTTGTGCCTTCATAGACCTAGAAAAGGCGTATGATAAAGTTGTTAGAGAAAAATTATGGGATATACTAGCAGTGTATGAAGTGAAGAGAAAACTGATACGCGCAATCGCGTCATTATATGAGAACAGCGAAGCATGTGTTCGTGTCAACGACACAGTGACAACGTAGTTCTCTATAAATAATGGCGTTAGACAAGGGTGCGTGCTATCTCCGTGGCTCTTTAACTTGTATATTGATTTCTGCATAAGAGACCTTAAGGATGAAAGCAAGGGTCTGAAATTGAGTATCGTAATGGTGCGAGATTTGATGTATGCAGACGATAAAGTTCTATTTGCAGAAAGTATGGAAGAGTTACAGTATCTTGTAAGTATGGTATATGAAGGATGCATACAGAACGGACTTAGGATGAATGCTAGCAAATCAAAGAAAATGGTCTTTGAAAAGAGTGAAAGCAGAACAGCGTGTAAAATAAGGGTAGAGAACGAATGGCTCGAGCAAGTCGATGAATATGTATACTTGGGAAGCATATTTTAACGGAACGGACGACTCGATAAAGAGATCGAAAGAAGAGTTATGACAGGAAACAGAGTGAATAGAGCACTAAGACCAATTATGAATGATCGCAACATATCAAAGGATGCCAAAGTTGCCATTCATAATGCCATCGTAGTGCCAACCTTGACGTATGTAAGTGAAACCTGGACATAGCAAAAGACGCATGAAAGTAGAATAAATGCAGTTGAAATGAGATCGTTAAGAAGGATTTGTAATAGAACGATGTATGACCGGGTAAGAAACGAGGACATAAGGAAAGAATGTAAGACAAAGAAATATGTCATTACTAGAATGAAAGTGAACTCATTGAGATAGTTTGGTCACATGGGGAGAATGATTGAGGAGCGCCTGACGAAGAAAATATACAGAGCGGAAAGGAATGGAATGAGAGGTCGGGGACGCCCAAGAAAGGGATGGCACGACCATGTGAACGAAATTTTGAAAGACGGAAATGTTAGAAGTGTGAGCAATAGACAAACATGTATGAGACGATGCATGAATGTGGACGAGGTGAGGGATGCATGTCAGGATAGAAAAATGTGGCGTTCAGTTCTCTCTGCCTACCCCGCAAGGGACATGGCGTGATGGTATGTAAGTATGTATGTACCTAACATACAGCATTACGTCCGATTCTATAACTTTTTAAGATAAATTCCTGCTAAAATAGGTGCGTTCCTTTTCCATTTGGTCCAAGTTGATATTCTATAACGCTGAAATGGGAATTAGATTTAACTTTTTGATCGTCAGATCTTGATGGAATTCCATTTGTCGTCAGTTCTTGATGGAAATGGGAACCTTCTTACTCCAAATAAGTCACGAATTACTTCAATCCTATTCTGTAACCACATTTAAGTCGAATCAACTGTCAAAACGTACCTAATTTTAGTGCACACCTAATTGATAGCTTACTAATTATTTTCGCAGCAGTCCGGGATATTTTTGAAGTTGAAAACATCAGTTGTGTATGGAAAAAATAACGATTTTCTGTAAACGCCTTCAAAGGTCCCCATTCACTCGTTTTTGTAGCTTTCTCATATACAAATTGTTTCTTAAATATTTAATTATTGTATTATTAAATTATTTATTTATTTATTCTTCCAACCAACCAGTAATATAATTTATGAAGTGTACGATAGTAAGTATTATTATGTTGAGGTCAGTTTGGTTTTGTCCACATTCCTAATGTATTTTATTGTAAAACAATCGTAAACACATTAATAATACATTGACTATTGATCACTTGGTTGTTTTATTGTGACAACAATATTGATTGCCTACTTTTGTCTATGACTTTCGTAACAAATTCGTTTGTCTCGTTTTGCAATAACAATACCAACTTAATAATAAAAAATAATAATTATTGTACCTCGAAAGGTGCATTGTGTGTTGCCACATATCAAGTATTATTTATATCTATAAATATTAGCACATCATTTCATTTATCTATTGGCAATTAGGCAATCTATGCATTTGAGCGCATCGTTAAAACATCATCACAGCTAATTAGTACACGGTGTACTCAAATGCTCGTCGGCCACCGTGGCTATGATAGCTGAATCTCGAGTCAAAGGTTCAGGGTTCGATTCTTGTAAGATACACAGTTTTCAGTCTGAATTTGAGAGACGATCAATATCATAGGTCTTCAGAATGTGAAAATATCATCCAAAGTTATATATGTCATTATCATATAAAGATAATGCAGATTATCAGTAGCCAAGTCTCGCCACAAAGTTACTACTGTGAAAATAAAACCGAATCATAATTGACACTTCGATGCATATCATAGCAGACGTATAGCTCATACACAGATCAACCAGGCTCAAAATGCCAGATCAACCAGGTTCATAATTCCAGATCAACCAGGCTCAAAATGCCCACTATAGTCTTCTTCTTCGTGAACCCTCTTTTGTACGATAACAAGGCATCCCGCTAAGATCTGTCTCCTAATATTTGTCATCATCCAATTGCCGACGCGATTTGACATTTCAAATCCATAGAAAAGAGACTAGTGCATTGATACATGTCAGTATCAAATAGAATATCAATACACATTTTTTTCCAACTGTCGATTTGTTCAGGAGAACTTTGTTCTCTTAACATATCGACAATGTTTCAAGTCAGGATACGCGAGAGATGTATGCAGAGGTCTACTTTTTTCACGGCATTTCCAACTTTGAAGTCAAAAAACACCAACTTAGAGACTTCGCAGATAGGTAATATGTTCTATATACGATTTTACTCAGCATTCGGAGTAGAACATTTTGTGTGTCTGTGTGTATGTCTGTGTGTGTCTGTGTGTCCCCCCCCCTTATAGCTTTTGATCCGCTCAATTTACAAAGCCCAAAATTTCAGAATATACAGACAGCTATAGGCCTACGAAACTTTTATACTCAGAATTGTGAATTTTTGTTTCAGTCAGGGGTTATTAACTTTTGAAATTTTGGTTTATTTATCCATATATCTCAGAAACCATAAAAGCTAGAAAACTGAGAATTGGTATGAACATAGACAAATCTCAAATAGGTTTTTTCGAAAAATTTCCAGAGTTGTAAAAATTGAATTAAGTGACCACATTGCTTCATACAATTTGTATGGCTGTCGCCTATAAACAATATCTAAGGAGACTTATTAGTTTGGTACTTAATCTCCAAACATACATAGGTACATACCATCATGCTGTTTTCATATTCCGGGTAGGAAAAAAGGACTGACCTCCATATTATCCTATCTTGACATACATACCTACATGTGTTGTATAGAAAACAAAATATCTTAAAATATTCAATAATTTGGATTTATGGGTTAATAGTTTCGTACTTATTTTTCAACTATACATAGTATCGCTATCGACAGTTGGATCTCATGTGTTACATGCAACTAGTAAAGAATGAATATGTCCTTGGAACAAGTACGTATATATCCTCATACATTCCCTAAATTTAGCATATGAATGAATGAATGAATGATATATTTCCAACAGTATAAATATTACAAAGGAACAAAATACAATTTAATTTATACCTAATTACAATTTTACAATATTTTTTTCCACATATTTAGAAATTTTACTGCCTCGCTAGACATAGTCTGTTCTGAGGCAGTACTAGTTTAAATACTCTGCGATCATATGATTTGTTTTCTTTTATCTTCACATATTCCATTCACTTAGAACATCACTTAGAACCAGGATGAAAGACTCTATAATTCCTATCTCAAAAAATCTAAGAGTACCGAGGCAGATCCTTCTCTACCAATCTGCTTCAGCCAATGCTTGTGCCATAGGTGATCGTAATGGTTCGTGGCAGGATTCGAACTCGCGACCATTGGATTACTAACCCAGCGAGCTAACCGCTTTGTCACCACCCATCTAAATAATTTATCTTATACTTTTCTCAAAGAGCAATGGTATTTGTTAAAGATTTTTTTCTTCGCCTGCGTTGATACATGCTCTCACATATTTTATGAAAAAAAGATATTGCCTTGAATACCGGGAAAAAATATTTTTTTTGTAAATGACCTATGAACAATTCTGATTAATTGATGATGATTAAAGAAATATTATACAACCATAAAAAATATGGTACTTCCCAACGTCTATTTTTATTTTATTTTATACTTTAAATTATAAATTACATTTTCAACAACTAAGACCCGACTGCACAGTCCTAGGTACCTAAATACTAACTCCTAACCTCACTGGAGTATTTAGTATTCTTAAGTTAACAATTGCATCGCAGAGACATCACTAACTAAATACTACGCCAAACTTAATGTCGATGGCGTAGAATTTCACATTATTGTGTATGAAGAAAAGAGATAGATAGCTTTCTATCGGCTTAGAAAGATATCTATCTCTTTTCTGAAGTTTGACGTTTAAAATGTTTTTTTGCTATAAAAACATATTTATTTAACCAACTTCACACTGACAGCTCGATGTTACGTTTTTTTTGAAATTCCACCGAATTTTCGACATCTCGTATGGATCGCTGAATAATCTGTTTGGTATTTGATTTGACAAAATTACCAAATACATATTCAACCTTGGAGGAGTTAATATGATGGAGGCGCCCATATGCGAAATATTTGACGCCAGATTCGTTTGACATTTGGTCTACATAAGATAAAACAGAAGAAACTTAAATACACCCTTCTCAATATGACAATAATAAAATGTAACAATTGCTAGAATAAACGACCAGCGGGTTTAGACAGTAGGGATGGGAAATGACATATAATATTAATGTGAATTCCCAAAATATGTTTTTTATTATAAATACATATACATTACACAATTTCATTAACATATACATATCTGCGACAGAAGATAATAAAAATTTCATTTATTATGTAAGAAACTAAATTTACTTCAATGAAATTAGAGATTTTACTTTGAATAATTTGTAAAACTCGCCTATTAGAGTTTTTCATAAACCAAATATTATATTCTTCAATTGAAATTTGTGTTTTTTTTGTCAATTAAATGTACATGTGCATATTTGATAACTATACGAATATACAAGTGGCGCGTTTGTCTTTTGGTAAAATACAATAAAAAACGCTTCGCTAGTATTTTTTTATAATGAAAAAAAAATGCAAAAATTAATATGCCCAATAACTAGAAACTTGGATTTTTAGCGTTTGCGATAAACTCGATTTTATTCGCGAATTGCATATTTTTTTCGTGATTAACGCGAATTCTCAAGTTTTAGAAAAAAAAAACGAAATTTAGATTTGCAATATGCAGAATTCAAAGCGTATTATTGAAAAATTAAATTAATTAATGAAATAAAATTTCTGTGGGTGAAATCGACAAAACCCACTTTCAATGTATTTAATGGTAAGTATTATTTTTTTAGATAAATGTATTTCAATAGGAAATGCTGTTTACATCGATTTCCTAACAATAATACTACTTTAACATCGATTTTGTAAAAAAATAACGCTGCTTTTAAAAATCAATAAACACGAAAAATTCAGGTCTACAAACTAAAAACACACAAAAAATAACGAAAAGTTCCGTTTGTTGCATCTTAATTAAGGGACTTACATCGTTATTTAATGTTGAGTGACAATGGAAGTTGTACAAAAGAAACAAAGATATAGGCTGAAATATATTTTATTTACAAAAAAAAAAAATCCGCCAGTTCTATTAGCCAATGATTCTACTGGAGTGCAACTGGATGATGAAATGCTTGGCATTGAAGACGTACCGGGCAAATTTGCTAGAAATTCCTGAAAAAAGAAAAAAATATGATCAATTACCATTCTGTAGATGCTTTTTAGAGCGAAACGCCTCAATGGTCAAACAAATTTATTATGTGGAAAAAGTAAAAAAAAATTGAGATTTTATTTATTTTAAGTAATAATATTATTTTTCAAAATATGATCAGTTCAATCGTGGTCTACATCTATAATTTTTCCTGAAATTCGATAAATATCATAAGTCTCCAGAATGTGACAACTTGTTATTGGGTGCGTTTTAAATTAATATTTGACATAGTACCTGTTAGTTGCCCGAGAAGCAATTAGAAAAAAGAAATTATTCATTATAGTAAATTTTCGACTCAATTATAAATATGACATATTGCATTTTATTTTGTTGAAATGTACCACCATATTTCACGATAATTCGATACTTGAGAATATAAAAAGGTATATTTTATTAAAAAAATATTTACTTATAGGTATTTGTTTTTATGAATTTCGCAACTTACCTCAGTTTGTACTGGAGCATCAATCGATGAGAAGTAAACCGATGGAACTACGTTTTCTTTTAGTTTCAAAATATAACCACTCCTATCTATTTCGCCAGCCTTGAAATGGGAGGAACAAATACAAGAATATGGGGTTATTCTTCTGGAGATGTTTCTAACGGCACCTATCCAAAGTAAATATTGTTGCGGATCGCTAAGGAATCTGCAAAAAAAAACCATATTAATAAATACAAAAAAAAAATATCCCATTAATTTTTTATATCTATGCTTTTTGGTCATATTTGATTAATTTTTATATCTACGGCGCTATATATCCCAGTTTATATATTTATTATGTATTATAATCTAATAAATGCATAAAGTTGTTCCTCAATTAACAATGTTGTTTAGATTGGAAATTAGAGAAATGTTCTTGGAGGAATTAATAATGACCTACTAATAATATTGCCCAACCCTACTGCAACGGAACTCATAGACAGACATCACATGATCAGACATGTTTGTTTTGCGTAAAATGACATTGCGAATTGCGAAAAAATGATAAAAGCTAATATGAAAAATAGGAGACGGAATGAAATACTAATTAACAAATATACACGGAAAGCAATATATTTTAGGTACACAGATTAAAAAAAAAACAAAACTTTGAATGTATTACGGTAACAAGAAATGGTCTTAGATATCTTAAATTTTTATTGACCTTAACCTAAAAAGTAGCGTCGTATTTTTGGTAAAAACAACCGAGCCAATATTATTAATCTTGGAGGAATAAAAACGATGCTATTAATATTATCTGTACTTTAATTTTTTATGTGAGTATTTCATTCTATAATTGTTATATTTAAAACATAGAAAATCAAGGTAGTTTAAATATGGGGGAAAAAATATATTGTAATTACTTACTTGTGATATGATATTGATTTGTCAATACCGTATTTGTTTCCACAATTTATTATACAGCAATTTCGACCCATTTTGTAAGATAAGAACAGATAAGCAAGTATTTCGAAAAATAATGGCAGCTTGTAAGCAATATAGCAATAAGCAGTACACTTTACAAACTGATCAACCATAGAAAAATGACAGCTGTTGCCAACTTAAAAATAACAATATTTTATCTTCATGTTTTTACAAATGGTTTTGGTACAACAATTAAGTTCGTGCAGGCTTCAGAAGTACATACAGATTTTGTATGAAGATTTTGTTCAAGGCAGGCCCTTGTATTCAACGAAACCGATAAAATCATCATGTATCGAAAAATATCTCGTATTTTAGTATTAAACCACTCGTGTATGTCTCTGCAATGCAATTCTCATACAAAAACTTGGTAGCATCCTCCAGTTAGGAAGCCACGTGATCTCCTAACTTAAGTGAGCGACTGTGCAATGAAAACATAGTTAGTATTAAGTATTTAGGTAGGACTCTGCATTCGGACCTATTAGTTCCTGTATGTATTTTATTATGGAAAAATAAAAATATTATTATTTCGGGCTCTTTAACACCTTCTCAGGTTTATCACCTGGTGGTATTTTTGGGTAGCACGAGCAATGCTGCCAAGTGCTATCCTTACTGAGTGTATAAAATGTGGTGTTTTGTGTGTTGGTGCCATGTGTAGTATTTATGTGTTAGTAAGGTCAGTAGTGTCGTCGATTTGGAGGAATTTCCTCACCAGTCTGCATGTGTTTAATATTGCTGCTTTTTGCATGGTGACGTATGTGTATTTAGGTAATGGAATAATTTTTTATCATTCCTTCAAATTTTCAGAATATATAAAAAGTTATAGGCCTACAAAACTTTTATACTCTGAATTGTGAATTTTTGTTTCAGGCAGGGGTTACCAACTTTTGAAATTTTGGTTTATTTTTCCATATATCTCAGAAACCATAAAAGCTAGAACGCTGAAAATTGGTATGAACATAGACAAATACAAAATCTCAAAGTAGTTTTTTTTTTAAAATTCCCGGGTTTCTCAAACATTTTTTATTAAGAAAAATATTTTTTTTTATGATAAATTTATGAGTTTAACTGCCTATATTTCCAATTTTTTTAAAAATATCGAAAAAGATACTAATCTCCAAACATACATACATACCATCATGCTGTTTTCATATTCTGGGTAGGATCAAAGGACTGACCTCCATACTATCCTATCTTGACATACATACCTAGGTACATGTGTTGTATAAAAAACCAAATATCTTAAAATATATTTTTATCATTCCATTAAAAATAGTTTAATGGAATGATAAAAAAATATTATTATTATTGTATAAAAAGTCTGATCTTTTTGGAACTCAATTAATGGATTGTTCCCCTGGACATATCATGTGTTTATTTTCCTTCACTACCATTTATCTTTTTACTCCTCACTAACCCAAGGGGATATAGTGGGGAGTTATGATTTCGCAATTTTTAAGGGTATTTTTTCATGCAGACTAATATCATGCTGAGATTTTATTCTGAAAGTTTCATCACAATGTATCTATGTGCTATGTGGTGTGTGCTTTGTACGGCATGTTTATTTTACTTTATCGATTATAGACTAAAGTACTCATTCGATTCTTTTCAAATTTTGATTTTGGAGGATATCTGAATAGTGCTTTTCAATTTTTTTAACTGTCAAATATTTCAAAGTGACCCCAAGCTCAGGAAACTTAAAATTTGACTATTTTCAAATTTCATAAAATGGCATTGAAGAGTTATCAAATTTTCATAATAAAATATTTAAATAAAAAATAATTGAACAAACTCATTTCATGAAAATGCTGAAAATTTTCCATACAAAATTTGAATACTTTATAGAATGACTTGTTAGTGAGGAGTTAAGCGTTGGCCACAACCCACTCGTTTATTGATATGCTTGATATAATACTATGTTAACGGGGAGGGAATACTAAATGGGGTACTTGTGTGTGTAAACTGAACGGAACTTTCTGGTTTCCCGGAGGAAACACACGTTAGTACCTATATGCTCATGGAGTATGTAGCGAACTCGAATAGAGGACTTATTATCTTGGTGCGGGTCTGGGTTGTGGTGGGTCTCTATAATTGTAAGTTATTATAATGAAAATATAAATTCAATAAAAATATTATTCAAATTGATTACATATAAAGGATAGGTACTGTATTCCGTGTTGGATACGACATCAAAACAAAAGCTGTTAGAATCTGTCAAAAGTACTTGGGACATCTTCACACAGTTCTCCACTTTAATATCACCCAGAGACGCAGCCTTCGCAGCAACGGTTCTGTTGTTGCTGTATGATCAGCCATAAATACAGAAATTTAAGATCCTAGAAGGAATATAGATGGGTTGATAGCAGAGCGGTTAGCGAATCGTTTTAAATAGGATATACACATTGCAGTCACGAGTTTTCCAGGCGTTTTTATTAAAGGACATACATACATACCATCACGCCATGTCCCTTGCGGCGTAGGCAGAGAGAACCGAACGCCACATCTTTGTATCCTGGCACGCATCCCTCGCCTCATCCACATTCATGCATCGTCTCATACATGTTCGTCTATTGCTCACACTTCTAACATTTCCGTCTTTCGAAATTTCGTTCACATGGTCTTGCCATCCCTTTCTTGGGCGTCCCCGACCTCTCATTCCATTCCATTTTATTAAAAGAATCCACTGCTTTCTGTGAATTTCAGTTCTAAGGAACTTTCTTACAACTTTTAATTTATTATTTCTGATAATCGTTTTTTTTTTGATATTATAATCTGATTAATTGTAATGAAATAAATACTCTATGATCAAGGTGACCTAATTGTTTGACTTCTCTCTAATGGTGAATTATTGTATTTTAAATACAATTTATTTATTTAATTAATTTATTTATTTAATATTGCTTCTCGGGCAACAAACAGGTACTTTGTCAAATATTAATTTAACACACACCCAATAACAAGTTGCCACATTCTGGAGAATTACGATATTAATGGTCTCACAGATCCAGACTGAAAACACAATTAAAAACTGTGTCTCCACCGGGAATCGAAACCGGGACCTTTGGCTCAGCAGTCAGATATCTAACCAACTGAGCCACGAAGGACGACAATTCTTAAATGTAGTGAGGAATCGAGTTATACAGTGCCTAGAAGCATTCCTTGTATTTGGGTTCTGGACACTTCGACCAGTGCAGTTTGTTAAGGGGAGACTGTTATATGACATATGTATTACATCAGCTACACAAATCGACACAAACCATTTTCACGTATAAATCTGGTAATAATGAATTAATGCATTGATGGAATAATGAACAGCCCGACTTATGCTGTATGCTATATGTATTGCTTCCGTAGAAGGCAAACATGTTTCGTTTACTACATTCGTCTATAGTTTTATTATTTTTATTATAATTTCCATTTTTTCGACTGTTAAATTTTAAATACTAATATATTAAAAAAAATATTAAAAAACTACTTCTTTTAACACCTGATTCTAATTAATTCTAACTTTATTTTCCTACTTCTTGATATTAATTAGTCGAATGTTAAATAGTTTTTTTAACATTGATGGTTTTAAATTATCACATTACAATTGCAATTAATTTTTTTTAAAACTTTTAGCTGTAATTTTATTTTTAATTTAATTTATATATATATATATATATATATATATATATATATATATATATATATATATATATATATATATATATATATATATATATATATATATATATATATATATATATATATATATATATATATATATATATATATATATATATATATATATATATATATATATATATATATATATATATATATATATATATATATATATATATATATATATATATATATATATATGTTATAATATTTTTATCTCGGTTTTCCCGTGTCAGTAGGTCTTGACTAAGACCATTTGTCTTCCGACGTTTCGCCTGAATATCACCAGGCATTTGGCAAATGGTCTTAGTCAAGACCTACTGACACGGGAAAACCGAGATAAAAATATTATAACATATTTCACCCGTGAAAACATCAAATATAACATATATATATATATATATATATATATATATATATATATATATATATATATATATATATATATATATATATATATATATATATATATATATATATATATATATATATATATATATATATATATATATATATATATATATATATATATATATATATATATATATATATATATATATATATATATATATATATATATATATATATATATATATATATATATATATACATAAAACATAAAATACTATAAGCAAAAATTACATCTCACATAGTTCAGCAATGAGGTTCACCACACATTCTGAAATTAGTGCCTTTTTAGGTGAGACGAGATTTGTGTGCGGGTATAGACGCATGTGTCGTGCTTCATACTATATGTTAATGCACACCCGCACACCTGTTGCTGATTTTCTCATATTGTGGTATATGTCGTGATGGTATGTATGTGTATGTATAATTCCAGACCCATCAATATAACATGATAATAATAATAAGAGTCAACAACTCACTCACACAATTAGGTACCTATGGCAGGATATGGAGATTAGGAGTGTGAGATACAGAGAAATTCATTGTCTTTCTCGACGCAACGTATCTAATTTTGCATTGACTGTAGAGATTTGGTAAAATTTTTTTATTTTTTTTATTTATTTATTCATTGATTAACAATTACACATAACACATTAACATTATAGTGTCCCCCGTTAGGTAGGCGAGTACCTACCCGTGTTGGGGGTCTATATTACATTATAATTTACAATATTTTATATATTATATTACATTATATTATATTACATTACTTCATACACATATATATCTCTATTTATTTTCTCTATTCAACATTATATATTGCTGTAGGACTCCTATAAACATCATCAATGCAAAATCAAAATCACAAAATCAAAATCAAAGAGACAAATATGAATAACAATAAATAAATTCAACAATATAAAAGCAAAAAAACTACATACAAAAATAAATCGATGTACTAAGTATTGTGTGCTTATCGTACCATTCAGTGATGTTCCTGTATGTATGTACAAATCCATATATTTTTCTCTTGCATGTACCTATAACTAAAACAAAATTACATTTGAATTGTCAGAAACTGTTCAGATTGCTCCCGTCCCAGATTCAGAAGCCACTGGTGAATTTATTTTTTTAAAGTAGCATTTATATTGGTGTTTTGTCTGATGTCATTTGGTAGTTTATTATAAATCTTAGGACCCACAAAGGTAAAATGTGTTTGACCATACCGAGTATTTACTCTATTCCCCAATAAGTATCGGTATAAAATATCGGTAAAATAAACATTCAGGCATTAAAGTATTTACACCAACTACGGTGCTATTGACAAGACTTGTAATATGTAGTAGCTTTTCTATATGCCAGAGTACTGACTTCCATTAGTGCTGCTAATTCTTATGTTGAATAGTTGCCTTCTTGTCATTCCAGGGCCATTTTGTTTTAGTTAGGTTGTAAGGAAGTGTCAATGATATCAATAAAAAAATATTCCAATGTTATTTAATATCACTTGTTTATTCATAAATATATACAACATGTTTTTTTTTCTTGTATTTTTTTTTTCATATAAAAATCCTATTTACACTTTAGTCAAACAAGATCAGAAGGAAAAGATGGTATAGATCATATATTATTTAAGAAAATAATATAAAAATATATGTATGTAATATAAAAAAATCATATTATGTACATAAAAATAATATTTCATTAGAAAATTGTGTATTCCACAATCACACATCTCATTTATATATATAAATACAATACATACAGGCAATTATAAGATTTTTTATTATACAACAGATAATTATATATAATTTATTGTATTATACATAACACTATATCCTAAATCAATGCATTTGTACATTTTTTGATATTCCGATTCGCTTTGCCGCTGGTCCTTTGCTGGGTGTTGTACATCTTGGTCCAATGGAATTATTTTTGTTATTGGCAAAAAGGAAATTAAGTTGTGTTGTTGACTGGTGTCTAACTAAATGAGCCACAAAGGTCGACAATCGATGTTGATATGTTTGGAGTCGATCCTCGTGCTGCGTCTGAAGCTGATAGAACTCAGCTAAATGACGACACTCAAAATCTGGACGATGAAATCGACGTGGCTGTGATAGAAATTGTTTGAATTCATTTTGAGAAGTTTTATTTCCTGGACCGTCGCAAGGTTTCTGATCGTCGGCGCAGCGTTTCGGCGTTGGTTTCGATTGAGTTTTGGTGCAGATTCCGTGGAGCTAGCGTTACTATGTTTTGCTTATAACGGGTCTTAGGACTAGTACGTTGTTTAGTTATCGGGCTTGGGTGGGTGAGTTCTGATGTACTCCAGAGCGCGGAGGATCGCTTCTGGGATTGGGGGAGAGACTGGAAGATGAGCGCCCTGAAATAATAAAATACACAATTATTGCTTGAAAAGGTTTTTTAGTTACGTCTATAATGTGCATATGAAGATTGTATGTAGAAAAACATTTTTGACCTATTTGTTGCATTTGATTAATTAAGTTTTATTTCTTTTCGATTCCCTTTGGCGAATATTCATCTGATTTGGGAATGGTTGATTTAATTATTGAAGCTATTTTTTAGTAGAATTAAGGTTAATTGTTGCAATTTCCCTGTTCCTTGTTTCCTTCTATTCTTCAACCATGCAACATTTTTTCCTATGGCCAGATTTTAAGGCCTGATTATTAAGTCTTTTGTATAAAATTGCATTGTTCTCGAAAGATATTGTTCCGATTATATCAAATTTTTAGTTGACTGCATCATACTCGTATTAATGTATGAGGTTACCTGAGGCTGGAATCCATTCTCATCAGCGACGTATGTCAGAGCGATTGGGGTGCCATCGGGGGCGGTGTATTGAGCTGATCCTTGGGCGCGGATTGCTTCGTTTTCCTGCAGCAATAAAAAATAACAATATAAATTTTTTTTTGAAAATTTATAACCAAATAGTTGATTACGACAAACAATATTATAAGGAAATACATTTTGAAAGTCTGGACTAATAAGTAAATGAACCATTCCTTATGGAACAACAATAACCAGCTCGGAGTTGACATGTTCGAAATTGTTCCTTTACGTTATAGCATAGTAAATTATTGATAAAACGTCTCCAATTTGTCAAAATCACACACTGACATCACACCTCCTTTGATTTCTGTTTGCAATCGTAATTTATGAACAAATCGAAATATGTAAATATAAAAATAAACTCCAAATACAGATTGGGACAATATTATTGATTTTTTCGTAGTCGTATTAAGCAATAGTCATAATAGCGATGCTCGTTGAGGTCATCGAGAACGTAAAACGACTATTGGCAATCGTTTCGTTATGGGTGATACGAATTTTAGAATCTCCTGCATACATTTCAAAATTAAGTTTTGTAATGCTTTTTTTCCATCATCGAAATTAGTCAAAGCGGCGAACGTATATTTTTTTTTATTAATCGATAATCCTATTTTGCCTCATATCTTTCTCCTTGACATTTTGCCATAATTGCTATTGTGGCGTTGTGGACATGGAAGTCTCCAAATAGCTTTATCGCGTCTTCTAGGTCGTTGGGCCGTTGATGCATCCATTTGATTATTATGATTACATCACTGCAATCGTTAATGAAGTAATCGGCGAGATCTTCGCATCTTAATGTGCGACTTGTGTGTTAGATAGATTTGATTACTAAAATGGCGAACGCCTGAGGCTGTTGTTGTGCTGTTATATGACCATGACTTTTGACTTCGTATTAATGTTAAATCGTACAAAAAAAAAAAACGATTGAGTTGTAGCCAAGACTGAAATCAACACGACATTAGTGGCATTTTTATTTACCCATTTATTCATCACTGATCCCAATCGATATAAAAAAAACACTTAATAATGCATGATTTTTTTCTATGAAACAGTTGCTTTGAAAGGATTCTGAAACAATAAATCAATTTTTTTCTTCTCATAATCACAAAGTAATGTTTTTAACAATTTTTCGTATTAGCATCTTATTTTTATCATCAAGTTTCACAGAATCTAGCGCGATTCTAATTTTGTAATTTGTCATACATATTTGATTGCCTGGTCCATTGTTTCGTCATTCGTTTGTTTCCATATATGAATATTCCATTGCAAAATCTTCAATAAACAGTTTGCCCACCGCTCATTTGGTTAGATGTGAATATTTCAAAATATCCCGTAGAGTGCTTTTACGATTGCAACTGATATTCATCGCGGTATAATAACAATTCCGGACATACGAATTGACATTTTCTGCGATTGTACAATCGAAAGCGGCTTCGCCCGTGTGGCCCTGACAGAGGATACTCGTCTCTTAAGAGTACGTCCACCACAAACGCTTGTCACGACAATGCCCTCCTTTAGATTATTTGGAATTTTATAGCTACTTGATGTTGACGAGTCGTCGATGGTATTCTGTGTACCTTTTCTCAATTACGCGTGAGGTCGGACCGTTCAAACTTGAACTAGAAGGTTCGTCTCTTGGCTGCTTTTGAACTTGTATAATCTGTATTGTAAGAATGCATTCGCTGGAAAAATTGACCATGTTTTCATGGCCGCGCTTCGACCGAGCCGTATCTGAGGACATGCTTTATCCGATGTGGAATTTTGAGGAGCAGCCATTTGAGGAGTTTTAACAGAGGTTATTTGTACTGCAAACTTTGCAATTCAACCACAGAAAGCTTTCGTTTTACGTTTCAAGGTTCCGTTGCTAATTCGATAATTGGCACGTTTCGAAACATTCCGTTGATAAATGATGCGTACGCATTTTTTTGGCTATCCTTGATTATCGAACGTTCGAGAATATATTTTGTAAATATATATAATTAAGACTATTCACTCAGGGTTGTGCCAGCCTTGCAATCTCCAAATTGATCTTCGTGTGCTGGGATTAAATTAATAGCCCCCAAAGATGACACGCAATCAAATGATACCGGTTTTTTTGTAAGGAATATAAACCAATTCTCCCACCGACATGACCCTACTTGCCCTGCGAGGATTCCGTCGCGTGTAAATTAATGCCACTTGCAATTTGTTTTTTCCTTTTTGTATCTTTGTATCGAAGATATTTTTTTTGCTACCAAATATAATTTACTATTTTAGTATTTCTATTATTTGTGTTGTCTTTTAACGTGCTGGTCGTAAATGCCAAAGGATACGAGTCTGACGTTCTTTACTCGATATACTCTACAGTATTTATAGTATATTTGCAAGGACACCAATTAATTTCATCGTTTTGTTCCTGTTTTGATTTTTTTTAAATAACACATCTCGTATAACCGATCATTACATTGTTGGTACTTTTTTTCATTTCTTTTTGATCATTATTGTTCCCAGAAATTTCATTTACAGATCGATTATGAACTACTAGAACCTATTCTAGTGTACATTTAGGTCTCTGCCTTTTCATTTACAGAACTTATTGTGAAGTCATTAAATTTTAATGCAAAAACTTGATAAATGAAGTTTTTATGAAACATATTTGTATAAAATAATTTAAAATTAGTAGTTATTTTGTTTGTCGAAACTACCGTAAGCCAGCCAAATTTTTGTTAATGAAAACATTATGCTTGCTACATTCGCTGTTCTTTTTTGCAATTGCTTCCGCGTCTGAAAGGTCTTAAACTATTATTATGTTCTTTGTTTCTTTTTGCGGTTCTATAAAGGCTCCATTTCATGTACCATACTTGCCGACGTTTATGTCTGCGCTTTGCCTTAAAAGATCCTCTCTTTATATCGACTCCTTTAGCGTCTGACTTTAAACGAGAGCTTTATTACCTTTGTTTACTAAATATGATTCAATGCTGCGCAATCTCGCGATCGACTCCCGCAGCTCTTCGCTCCGCTCCGTCTCTCGTTAACAACAAACAAGCCAATTCAATTGGATTGTTGATGTCCGAATTAATTCCATCTTTAATTTCGATATAATATGCCGTTTCGTGTTTAAGACGTTGCCAGTTCAAGGCTTTGCCCTTTCGATTCCGACGCAACGATAACGTAACTTGATTTAACGGATACACTAACGTGAACGAATAATATCAAATATTCTAAGGTAGAGGAATATTATCATTTATAATTTGTGTTGGAAATAGAATGTTGCGTCTTCGTAATACAAGAGGCCTTATACATTGAATAAAATATAGGTTCGAAAACCAGAATCCCGTTCTTAAAATATTTTTTCAATCTTTTTGGTAGTTGTTTTCAGTACCGCTGCGTCGTACCAACTGTTTTTGTCATGTCTCATTGAAATGTCATTCAAGCTTATTCTGTCAACTGTCATTCATTTAACTGGATACTTAGGTTAGGTTACTGGATTATTGAATACGTATCATAGTAAGGTTAGGTTAGGTTACCGGAAACTTTTAAAGCTTACGTAGATACTCGTCGTAATTCTCTCTCTCTTCGATGGCGCTACAGCCCATATCGAGCCATGGCCTCCTGCGACTTTCGCCTCCAACTGTCCTTTACCGATATCTTCCAACTGGGATGTCCCTTGCACGATATGAGCTTTGAAAGTTTTTTCGGCTTGTGTCGTGTTTTATGGATCACACACATTCGTTTATGACTTTTTGATAGTTGTGACCTCGTTCAATTTTGGCGGTACGGTGTCGCTTTCCATCGTCTGATGAATATTCATGAGGCTGTTTCGTTCGAAAAGATTCACTTAGAATTTCCATACTCATTTTATTGCGTGAAATATTTAACAGATTAAGGACACGGCGAATGACATTTAAGTCCATATTTCGTTTATTTTTCTCATTGCTGATAAATTTTGGATTTATTCCTCAAAAGCCTTCGCTCATTATTGGTAAAGGTAGAGCGCCATTGTTATCCTTGCATATATTTTTTTTCGTCCTTCTCTTCAATCATCGAAAAAATATTAATATATGAACTTCTTAGTAAAATTTGACTATAATATTTACCTCTTTGTTTTTATTGTTTTTAATTTTATTAATATTCCTAAATTATTAAAAATTTCGACTATTGGAAATATGATTGTTTTCTATATATAATGACCAGCAATTTCAGTGATTTGTATTACATAATTTAAATTGTTTAATCTTACAAAGTCAACTAAGGAGCTATTCTCCAAATATTATATTCTTATTCTCGTAATAATTTTACACTTGAACTGTAATTTTGATTACTAATTGAACGAATCCGATGGAATTTTGATTAGTTAAATGAATCCTGTGTCATTCCTTCTCATTAAATGAACCGTACAGAATTTCTTTGTATTAAACACATCCCTTTCCATTAATTATTCTTGTCGATCCGAAAGTCTTAATATTTTGATGGCGGCCGCTTTCTTATCTTTTGGTTGTCAGTACACATTGAATTTCTTTAAGATTCCAAATTCGCGATAGTATTATTTTTTAGTGTCAAGAGACGGATTCAGTGGCAATGCAAGACCGCCTCAGACTGTCGGTTTACCTGTCCAACGTTCTGCAGGGATCCCTGTTCCTGGGCGGCGATGCCGTTGCTGGTCTCGTATGCCCACTCATAGTTGCCCTCGGGGCTGATGTCGGAGCTCTGCTTCAGGATCTGGGCGTGGGACTCGTCACCGGCCTGCTTCAGGTGGGACACGTCGGCGGACACGGCCGCTACCAGGAAGAATGCGAGGAGGAATTTCTGAAAAAATTAAAAAAAAACACAACATTATATATGGAACTTTTTTCAGACGAGTCGGTGTCAGAGGGGGCATAGCCATCCGGTGAAGGCGAGTTCGAACCACAAGCATTTAATGGTTAATTTGGGAATGTAGAAGGATGCATAGTATGTACTTGTTTAACACGGATACTGTTCTCTGGACAGTATCCGTACAGTAACACGGATACTATCTCTCTACTACAATTCGTTTGTACACAGATTGTTGAGCACTATCCCTGTTATTTGCTAGGGAAGAAAAAAGAAAGAAAAACTGCTATACAGGTTGCAGACTTCTCTAATATTCAGGCTTCGCGAGTTCAACCTATTTACGTAAACATCCCTTAATGTATAATTATAAATTTAATTTATAATACATCTATTTAAAAATATACACTTCAAAAAAACCTATTGCTCTTTTACCAGATTGCAAGCACTCGTGTGTGAGACACTTAGAAACAAAACTGAAGTGAATATAATGTACCAATTTAGCAAAACGTAACGTCTATTTAATTTTTCCTTTGAATTAATTGTATTTAGTTGCCAGGCTCAAATCTGTTTCAAAATTGTTGAACAACACTATTATTATATAATAATAGACTTAATATATGGCTGGTTACGTTGTTGATGCGTAAATACAGTTATAACACTATAGACCGGCTATGGGAGACTGCATAGAAAGGAAAAGTGATTTATCAACATCTTAGTTGTGTCTCCCTAACCAGTTTTATCTGCAGATGACCCCCCGGCGTCTTCGTTTGGTCGTCCCGACGACCTTGGACCGGACAACGCTCACGATCGCATCGCTACACTGACGTGTGTTTGCGGCGGGCGTCGCAAATGTGACAAATATAAAAAAAAAGAATAATTTAGTGTCATATCAATTACGGTGTTTTTCGTTTTTAAGGAATAAATTTGTCCTTGTGTAAAAAGGACATAATAAATCTTCTTCATTTCCTACATCAAGGATAAATTGCGAACATCGGTTTGAGGATACTATCCTATTTCTTCCTCCTACTCCTTGAACCCCTTCACCTAATAAATATGTTTTATTTTGTTATTGGAATGTAATATAAATCTTGGGGTTCTATAAAATCTATTTTTTAATTTTTTTTAATTAAGGATTGCTTTTCGGGCAAGCAACAGGTACTAAACCGATTTATGTTGTACAAAGGTTTATTTTTTACAGGCCGATCAGGCTTTTAGCAACTGGGGCCTAAGCAACTTAGCAACTCGATTGTTGATTTTGATCGTCCAGACCGAAAACTGTTTATCTTAAGGGAATCGAACCGGGGACTTTTGACTCACAAGTAGGATATCTTACTGACCCACTAAGGTCTTACACAAAATATATTTCAATGTGTACTTCTTATTGAATATTAATATTATTATAAGTATTCTAATAGAATATATCAGTTCGGGCACTATTTTCGATGTGAATATAGGTAAAATTATTAATTTATGGGTACGTTAACATGTCGTTAATGTTTTTGTGTGGGTGTTGCGGGATAGGAAACTGTTGCACAGCATATTACGTACTATATAAAGATGACGATGTGTCGTACATATTGTAACTTTATGAGTTTTTGATATTAGTTTCGTTATTTTGATTATATGTATTTATTCATTACAAACCAACAATTTATTCTACATTTCATTACAGTGTTAATTATATTGTTTACATATACAAAAAACACGATGAAAACTAATTATTTATTGAAATGGAATTTATTGAATTGAGCGTTGGCTTTTTGTTGCGAAATCTGACGCCTGTTTACTTCGACTTCACCCTGAAACGAATGAAGATAATGACTATGCTCTTCCCTCGAACACGAGATCCGATCTCAACTGAGGGATTAATATTCTCTATATAGATGGGTCGATGGCAGAGCGGTTAGCGCGCTGGGCTAGTAATCCAGTGGTCGCGAGTTCGAATCCTGCCTCGACCGATTTCGTTCACCTATAGCACAAGCATTTATGCTTATTCTAGGGAGCGTAGGAAGATGTACATCTACTTGTTTAACAAGGACACATTAATTTTTTTATTAAATATGTTATTTCTTATTATTTTTAATGTATATCAATTATTTTTATTAAATAAAAAAAATATATGTATACTATATCAAGTATTCTTATGAAGAAATATTTTCTACAATTATCCGTTTTGTTTATGAACAAGAATCAATAATTTTTTTCCGAATTGTTAATGATAAATGATTTTTAATTTTTCTTATCTTCTTTGTGAAATTGATTACGAAACACGTTTTTTTTAGGAATGATCAAAAAAATCTCTTTTGTATATAAAAAATGATCTATAAATAATCAGTTTTATTTAGTAAGAATGATCAACGAGATTTTTCCGTTTATTTATCAACAAATTATCCGTTTTATTTAGGAAGAATGATCTATAAGTTGTCCCGTTTAGTTATGAAAAAAAGATTAATAAATTGTTCGTTTTATTTATGAAAAAAAAATCACGGTTCGTTTATGAAAAATTATAAAAAAATTAATCGTTTTATTCATGAAAATGATCAACATATTGTCTTGTTTTTTTAAACTAAAGATAGTCATAAATAATTACAGAAACAAAAATGGCCGACATTTTAAAATTGCACGCGATAGTCGATAAAACAAAATGTAAACAAACAGTGAATACATAAAAATAAACTGGTCTTATTTTTACAGAATATTTTTTTAATGCATAGCTATAATTTATACTGCCTGTAAACAATTTGATAATTAATACTGTTGATGTAATGTTAATTTTGATACAAATATTTTTTTAATGTAACTTTATTTTCTGTATACACAAGAAAGCAATTTAATCATCAAATTTGTAAAAAAACGCGAAAAAAAGTCAATTATCAAATTTGTAAAAAACGCGAAAAAAAGTCAATTATCAAATTTGTATAAAACACGAAAAAACATGTTAGATATTAAATTTGTATAAAACACGAAAAAACATGTTAGATATTAAATTTGTATAAAACACGAAAAAACATGTTAGATATTAAATTTGTATAAAACACGAAAAAACAAGTTAATTATCAAATTTGTTTTAAATTAGGAAAAAAAAATATTCTTCAGATTTGTTTTTAATCTCAATTAAAAAGTTGAATGTCTATCCAATTTGTTTTTAAACTCGAAAATATAGTTAAATATCTAATTTATTGTCAAACTCGTTAAAATATTAGATACCAAAATTGTTTATGAAAGATGATCCGAGGCGATAAAAATCGTTACAACAATAATTAAATATGATCAACTTAATTATATTATATGTCTGTACTAACCATGTTGATATTAATGTTCAAAGCACAAACACGTACTATAGATCATTACGATCTAACATCACCTTTTATACCTGTGGATCATCCCTGTACGATCTTCGTAGATCTTCGGCCGCCGCCACCGACCGAACGTGACCTCTATAGAGATGTTCTTTAAGGTTGATATTTCCGCGTTTCACGAATATTCTCTCGGCGAATTTCGTCACGGTCCCGTCCGACGCTCTGTGTCGCAACAATGTGTCTTGCAGACGTCGCCCGTAAAGGTCAGATTTGTGTGAGGCGAGGGGGAGTTACGTAACGCCTTGTGGTGATCCCACAAAGCCATTGTGCACAGAATAGATCTTCATTTTTTTTTCGATAACCATCCCGGCGTCCAATTATCGAAGTTTTTCGATTAATCTTCGATTTAAAGGTTAAATCTTTATTTGTTTATTTTTATTTATTTTAGTCTTCTTGTACATATAATTAGTACACTGGCGGGCTTATTGCCTGATGGCAATTTCTTCTAACCAACCAGAGTAAATGTTAAATATACAAAAATAATGTGTACTATGGCAATCAGTTAATTACATTACAACATAAATAAAAAATAGCAGAAGAAAAGTAAAAAATAGAACAAAGAAGATAGTAAATAAGAACAATTCATAGCAATGATAGGAAGACTAAAGGATAAGGAAAGGAAGAAGAGAGGAAGATGTAATCAGGTATTGTCAGATAAATATTTTTGCTTTAGCCTTTTCTTGAAGATGTTAGACTTAGGCTATTCCATAGTCTAGCTGAATGTACTTCAAATGAAGAGCTAAAAAATTCAGAACTATGAATAGGGATAGATAGTAAAGCACGTTCAGCAGATCGAAGTGCTTTAATTGTTGGGTTTCGTGTTACGTGCGTTGAAATATTCATTTTGTAGGAATTGATACATTTCCATTTTAGATTTCTCGCGTTTATCTTTAATTTTTGGGTTTCGGATTGCGTGCGTTGAAATATTCCTTTGATAGGAACAATAGATTTCCATTTTAGATGATTTTTCTCGCGTTTCGCGGAGGCCTGTGTCCATTACTGGATGAAAGAGATCTAACATGAACTTTATTTCAAGTTATTTTTCACGCAATTTTTGTTTCTTTGGACTGAATAATTTGAAGGAATTGTCGTCTGGTATCATAATAAGCTCGCCGCTTGTGTAGCAGGGTGCAAGGAAGATTTTCTTATTATTTGTCGTTCGCTCAACGTATGTTTGTACCTATTTATAACTTTAATACGACTTTCACAAACAATCTTATAAACTATGCTCTTAATATTGTAATCATTACGTCAAATTACTTTCTCATTTTAGTGCTCATAATGTGGATGTAATATTGGTATTGGCCATTGTTATAAATATATATGTATGTGACGTTTAGAGATGAGCACTCGCGGTCTTGGTTTTGCATTTAAATGTGAGATATTGGTCTTGCAGGTCTTGAAATTGTTACAAAAAAATATTTTTTGATTTTGTGTAATTAAAATTCAATAATTAAAATTATGAAATGTGACAAAAGCACCAATTGATAGTATCATGTCCATAAGATTTAATTAGTTTTAATTTTTAAATAAATTTTAATTTTGCTAGACTCTTGGTCTAGCAATGCCTGGTCTTGTTCTTGTAGCAGCACATGCAGTCTTGGTTTTGCGAGACCCGCAAGATCAAGATTGTGACTGCAAGACTTGCAAGACTTTTTCTCATCGCTAGTAACGTTATCACATGCTTTGCAGTGAGGCACCAGCTAAGAATATTATCGACTTCCTATTACCATCTTTTACGGGTGTACCATAAGAGTTGAGCAATTGAAAATATAGCAGATATGACACATGCGCGTATTACCCCCCCCCCCCACACACACAAACACAACACTACTTTTGAATTATTTTATTTATCTATTTTATTGTCCATGATATTTACTTGAATGTGTGGTGAACCTTGCTGATTGCTGAACTATGTGAGATGTTACTCTTATGGGACTCCCTAAAAAAACGATGATAGAAAAGAGTTAAAGCACTATTCTAAGCCGGTGCCTAACATTTTATTTCTTTGTATTAGTGTTATATATATTGTGATGTTTTTGTATTAGTGTAATACATATTGTGATGTTTTTGTATTATTGTAAAACATATTGTGATATTTCTTTGTATTAGTGTAATACATATTGTGATGTTATTGCATTAGTAATATTTCTTTGTATTAGTGTAATACATATTGTGATGTTTTTGTATTAGCGTAATACATATTGTGATATTTTATTTTTTTTAACATGTCTATGTAGGGGACGCCAGCTATTAGGATTTGGGTCCATTTTACTCTTCCGAAGAAGAGTACTACGTAGCGTCGGGAGGGGTTTGCAATCTAGAAAAGAGTTTATTAATTCGTATTTTAAAAAGACCCGGGTTGTACGAAGATGGAAACACAGAATTCGGAAGATCGTTCCACAGTCGGGCTGCTGTATTAATAAAGGAGTTCGAGAAGCGACTTGTTCGTATATGTTGAAGGTCCACTGTGAATGGGTGCTGTGATTGAGTGAAGCGAGTGACTCTGTTGCGAGTGGGTGGAGGAGGGACCAAAGATGCAAGTTCTTCTGAGCAATTCCCGTGGTAGTATCTATAGAATAAACTTAAAATACCGACTCTGCGTCTGTGTTCTAGTGATTGCAATCCATCAGTCAGTGATGGATCATCAATCAGACGTATAGCACGCCTTTGGACAGCGTCGAGGGTATTCAGTAGGTATTGGGGGGCGCCACTCCAGAGGTGACTGCCATATTCAATAATTGGACGTATTTGCGCCTTTTAGAGTATACAGATCTGGGTCTTAGTAAAATATCTGCACGCTCTATATAGTACGCTCAATTTTTTGGAGGCGAGTTTCACCTTAGCTTCGATGGAGCCCTTGTAGTGGAATTGATTCGTTATAGATACTCCAAGCAGGTCGATAGAGCTGCTGTTATGTATATAGGGTGCTTCCGTTGAAAGACACTTGCAATTCATTGGGGTTTCTCTTCGCAGAAATTAGACAGGCTTGGGTTTTTGAGACGTTAAATGAAACAAGATTACTTTTTTATTTCTATTTTGACTACTTGATTTATTTCTATTAGTGTAATATATATTGTCATGTTTTATCATTTTTAGTTGAACAGGCCTTTACAAAGCGAAAATTTAATTGGAATTCAATTCTTAGAAGTAAAAATTTGTTTTGAATTTTTTTTTTACTGAGAAATACAGTTTGAATTCAAATAATCTTTGATTCAAAGAATATTTCTTTGTGAAAAGTACATACTCAAACATACTCTAAATTAAGAATATGTTTGCCTTCGTGGCTCAGTTGGTTGAATATCCGACACCTGAGCCAACTGTCCCGGATTTGAATCCCGGTGGAGACACACTTTTTCCTTTTGTGTTATCAGTTTGCATTTATGAGACGATAAATATCATAAGTCTCCAGAATGTGGCAACTTGTTATTGTGTGTGTGTTTAATTAATATTTGTTAGTTGCCCGAGAAGCAATATAAAATATTACAAATGCTTGTGCTATAGGCGAACGAAATCGGTCGAGGCAGCTAGGGTGGGGTTCTATATCTCCATTTCTGGATTACTAATCCAGTGCGATGCCCACTCTGCCACCGTTCTATATATAATTGTCATTAATTTTTATGTAAATTTATATCTCAATAGAGACGAACTTAGAATATTAGTAAAACCGGAAAATCAAGGCACCTGCAGGGCTTTAGACCTGTCATCTTTGTACGTGATCACTTTAAGTGCACAACGTTCACCAATTATGCCTGATTTTCCCTTTATCAATCCAATTTTTGAAAGTTATGTATGTTTTACTATCAATATCTGAGAACAAGCTGAAAACCGACCGCCATGACACAGTTGGTAAGTCGTTTGGTTTCTGCGTGGGCGTCCTGGGTTCGATCCCCAGCAGAGGAGAAATTTATTCGGAAGAAATTGCAATATGGCAATAAACTCGCCACTTGCGCAGGGTGCAAGGAAGTGTTTATTATTATAAAAAAAACCATCGCCAACTATACGCTTAAAATGCTCACAACTTTTATTGTTATATTTTTAGTACCTACTTATCACTTAATATTTTTATTAGTTTTTAGTCATATTTTTTTTAAAACTTGTGATTAGTATGTAATTGGTCTTAATTTTGTAGGTTCATCTTTTTATATAACTATTAATTTACTGATCCAAATAAATAAATAAATAAATCAGCAAGCAGATCGATCATCATTAATTATTATATTTAGTTTTAAATTACTATAATATAAATCGTGGCAAAACTTAATACGTTTTATAAAATAGCGATGTATGTATGAACCCGGAAAAAGGAAACAAAAAATATAATATTTTAAAATATTATATTCATTGTTCGTACCTACTATCAAGTGTAATTTGTTGACCTCGTGGATTATATGTAATTACTGGTAGTCAATTCACTTATTCTAGGTTCGATATGTTCCACTTCCAAATACATACTTTAATCAATTAAAGTAATATATTAACTTGATTGTGAATAGTAATCAATGTATTAATCGTCAAAACTACGGATATTGACAAGAAGAGTACGGACAGTGATTTTGAATGCGATAGAGCGAGCTTCTTTTTCTTCGTTTAGTAGACCTGTTGGTCTGTAATACGAAAACTATGCCTCCCGAGATGACAAAGACCAACCAACCATCCTGCATAAATAAAAATACATATAATTAGACAAATTTCTTATGTATGGAAAAGTTCAGTAATTTGATTTCATGTTATAGTGTAAGGAGCTTGAACTTAGAACTGATTAGCTTTCCATAGATAACATAAAATTTCTTCATACGATATCACGTGTAAAAATTTTCAAAATGCTCTCACGCTCTTTAAACTAAATTTATCTGCTTTTATTAAAATATTTCATACAACACAAGCATTCTTTACCATATTGAGATTGTCAAAATTTCAAGAAAAAAAATTGAACGCTTACTATAGTGTGGAGATATTTGTGTTGGCCACAACCCTCTCGTTTTTATATGAGATTTTATGAGATATGTAGATTGACTGCGACATACGTATCCTTGTATTTGCCAAGAATTTGTTGCTGTTAACTGCGGGTATAATATTTGGTAGGACCGCTGTCGGTCTGCTGTTTTGTATTCATAAAAATATACATTTTTTGAAAAATGAAAATATGCTTGCTAAACAAGTACATATACATCTTCCTACATTCCCCAAATTAAGCATAAATACTTGTGCTATATGTGAACTAAATAGATCGAACAAGGATTCGAACTCGCGACCGCTGTATTATTAGCCCAGCGCGCTAACAGCTCTGTCATCGACCCATCTGATATATCTTCCTATTGATCTATGTGAATGTATGTTTTATATCTATAAGTTGTTTTCTTTATATTTTTGCAATTTATTGTGTCTTGCACTTTGCTTAATTTTCTTTTTATATTAATACCTATCTAATGTTAATAAATAAATAATTTTGTCTATATTTTAATTGGTACATCCGACACCCGACGTAGAGTGCTGAGTCTGAACCAAGTCCATGACGTGTGCTGTGGAACCGCGAGCGAACTGAAAATGATAGAGCGGGACAGGTTTAAAAAATATCTCGCATTGTTTTCCCCTAATCTATTTTTGCCACGTTTGTTTTAACCTTATCTTTTTTTGTTTTTTATAATATACAATTTTTATTTTTTTTCCATAATTCATAAACTGAATACAATATGACCAAACTTACGCGGCATTATTGCTTATGAAACGCAATGATATAAAGGCGACTTTAAAATTTTAAAGAACCTTTAACCAAAGGGTCCTTGCTGCTTTTCATGAGACAGTCTGACTAATGTCAGTGATAAAGTGTTTATGAAAGTGGTGAAAAACTATTATTTTTATACATACAAACATACCATCAACCCAGCGCCACATCGTCTCATAAATACTCGTCGATTGTTCAAGCTTCTTATGTGTTCTTCTTTCAAAATATCATTCACACCGCTTTCTGGGGCAGCCCCCACTATTCACTGTAATCTTTATCACCCTTGTTTATTTTTTGGTCAATCGTTCATCGTCAATTATTTCAATACCTATGCCCAAACCACCTCAGGGGGGCAAGCCTGGTACGACCGGCGAAATCAAAACCCTTGTGGTTACCCATATCATGGATATAATTATCGTATGGAGTTCTATGACATCTAAAGATATTATAGAACTCCATATACTAATTATATCCATGATATGGGTAATCGTGAGGGTTTTGATTTCGCCGATAGGACCAGACTTCCCCCCCAGGGCATTTACTTTAATTTTACTAAATTTCTTTGCAAGTAATTTGTATCTAACTTTTCTCGACTGTGATATACTGACTGGGGATGATCAGTATGTCTTCTCTCTAGATGATAGATACATACATACATACATACATACCATCACGCCATGTCCCTCACGGGGTAGGCAGAGAGAACCGAACGCCACTTACTTCTATCTTGACACGCATTCATCGCCTCATCAACATTCATACATCGTCTCATACATGTTCGTCTATTGCTCACACTTCTACATTTCCGTCTTTCAAAATTTCGTTCACATGGTCGTGCCATCCCTTTCTTGGGCGTCCCCGACCTCTCATTCTATTCTTTTCCGCTCTGTATATTTTCTTCGTCAGGCGCTCCTCATTCATTCTCCCCATGTGACCAAACCATCTCAATGTGTTCACTTTCATTCTAGTAATGACATCTTTCTTAATCTTACATTCTTTCCTTATATCCTCGTTTCTTACCCGGTCATACATCGTTCTATTACAAATCCTTCTTAACGATCTCATTTCAACTGCATTTATTCTGCTTTCGTGCGACTTCTGCCATGTCCAGGTCTCACTTGCATACGTCAGGGTTGGCACTACGATTGCGTTATGAATGGCAACTTTAGCGTCTCTTGATATGTTGCGATCATTCATAACTGGTCTAAGTGCTCCATTCACTCTGTTTCCTGCCATAACTCTTCTTTCAATATCCTTATCAGGCCGTCCATTCCGTTGGAACATACTACCCAGGTAGACATACTCATCGACTTGTTCAAGCCATTCATTCTCTACTTTTATTTGACACACTGTTGTGATAGATACAGGGTGTCTCAAAAGGAAGTTTATATTTAGTGGATCGATTAAAAAAATAGTAAGCCGTCCATCGAAAAAATGTTTATTAATTATTAAACAACACAATTTGGGCATTTATTTCTTAAAAATAATATCGTCCAAATGTAGACCCTCGCGTTCGCAGCACTCATTTAATACAACAGTAAAATTACTTATGACGGCTCGGCAGGTAGACTCAGTGATGGCTACCATTTCGTGGCGGATATTTTCTTTCAAATGCGCCAGGGAAGTCGGTTTATTGGCGTTAACTTTAGATTTAGAGTTAAATCAGGACCGTGTGGAGGCCAATTTATGTCACCACTCCTGGAGATCAATTTGCCTGGGAAAATTTCACGAACTCGTGGCAGAGATGTATTGGACGTGTGTGACGTTGCTCCGTCCTGCTGGAACCATGTTCTTTGGTTATAGCCAGGAAAGTTTTGCAGTTCAGGCACCAAGAATTCGTCTAACATCTCAACATTACGCTCTGAATACAAATATAAACTTTCTTTTGAAAAACCTTTAACTCCAGTAATTGTCATTTACAAATAATGTATTTACAAATATACCGACACGCTCCCTACTCGACCGGGTACCAATTCCCAAGGTCCCCTACACTTCTCAACAGGTCTATTATAATATCATCCATCTCTTTTATACCCGATGTCTCTTTCATACTCTCACTACACCAATTAGAGCAAACTTTAACAATTTGTCTATTGCCTATGACAATGCTTGTTGTAACTGATTGATTCTTTTGCTATTTTGATTTGTGATTTATACGTATTTTATAAGTTTTACGTTTCACTATTTCCAACGTGTTAGCTGTAGGACTAATTTTAATTTAATTTTAATTGACATTTTTCGCAAACTGAAAGCGCCCTCGAGGTGACCACGGCGGTCATTAAACGGCGCTTTATAAATTGTCTTGATTATTATTATTATTATTACTATAAAATTGAACAACATTAATTGAATGAATTAATGTATGAATAATATATTTCCAACAGTATAAGTATTACAAAGGAACAAAATACAATTTAATTTATACCTACTTAATAACATTTTTACAATATGTTTTTTCCACACATTTGGAAATTTTACTGCCTCGCTAGACATAGTCCGTTCTGAGGCAGTACTAGTTTAAAATTACTATGGCTACTCTGCGATCATATGATTTGTTTTCTTTTTTTTTCTTCACATATTCCATTTCTCAAACTCAAAGCTCAAACTGTCGCCCTTGACATCTCTAAAGCTTTCGACCGGGTTTGGCACCGAGGTCTCTTAATGAAACTCCCTTCTTATGGACTACCCCAGTCTCTGTGTACTTGGATTGCGAATTTTTTAAAAGATCGCGAAGTCATAACTGTAGTGGACGGTTGCTCTTCTTCTCCCCATTCCATTAATGCGGGAGTCCCTCAAGGGTCCATTCTATCTCCAACCCTATTCCTCCTACATATCAATGACTTGCTCTTACGCGCCCCCATCCACTGTTACGCTGATGACAGCACAGTCCATGACAATTTCTCTTTTGACAAACCTCCTAAACAGAGTGAAATATCAGAAGCCCGGAAAGACCTTCATCAAAAAATAAATAGCTACCTCCACTCAATCAATACCTGGGGTGAAAGTAATCTTGTTTCATTTAACGTCTCAAAAACCCAAGCCTGTCTAATTTCTGCGAAGAGAAACCCCAATGAATTGCAAGTGTCTTTCAACGGAAGCACCCTACCTAACAGCAGCTCTATCGACCTGCTTGGAGTATCTATAACGAACCAATTACACTACAAGGGCTCCATCGAAGCTAAGGTGAAACTCGCCTCCAAAAAATTGAGCGTACTATATAGAGCGCGCAGATATTTTACTAAGACCCAGATCTGTATACTCTACAAAGCGCAAATACGCCCAATTATTGAATATGGCAGTCACCTCTGGAGTGGCGCCCCCCAATACCTACTGAATACCCTCGACGCTGTCCAAAGGCGTGCTATACGTCTGATTGATGATCCATCACTGACTGATGGATTGCAATCACTAGAACACAGACGCAGAGTCGGTATTTTAAGTTTATTCTATAGATACTACCACGGGAATTGCTCAGAAGAACTTGCATCTTTGGTCCCTCCTCCACCCACTCGCAACAGAGTCACTCGCTTCACTCAATCGCAGCATCCATTCACAGTGGACCTTCAACATATACGAACAAGTCGCTTCTCGAACTCCTTTATTAACTCAGCAGCCCGACTGTGGAACGATCTTCCGAATTCTGTGTTTCCATCTTCGTACAACCCGGGTCTTTTTAAAATCCGAATTAATAAACTCTTTTCTAGATTGCAAACCCCTCCCAACGCTACGTAGTGCGCTTCTTCGGAAGAGTAAAATGGACCCAAATCCTAATAGCTGGCGTCCCCTACGTAGACATGTTAAAAAAAAAAAAAAAAATTTACTTGGGACATCGAAAACCAGGATGGAATACTCTAAAATCTCTATTTCAAAAAATCATTTGATATTTTGATAAAATTGAACAATTTAGTGTAACTATTTAAGTAATTACCGTTTATATTGTTTCACAATACATTATGTATTTTCTGTATTTGAAGTTGTTTCCTGTATAAAGCAACTGCGGTTGACACTATATGTTTGACAATGACAGTATGAATATAAACAATCCAGGGACTGACGTGAAATATTTTTTTTCTCTTCATTTTAACGCGAAGAGTACTTTGAAAGGTGTGCTCGATTTTTTGTCGTTGCGTTATTAATTGTATACATCTGATGCTTCCTACTTAAAACCCATAATTCAAAGACGCATAGCGCACGTTTCAAACTAATAACAATTTGTATGGGGCTGCAACTCTATACATAATATCTCTATGACTAGATCGGACCGTAATTAGACATTTTCTCCGTTTTGGTTTCAATCTTGCCTTGACCTTATAGTATAGTATCCTATCTTCAGTTATTCAAATACCAAATTGCAATAAAAATATTAATATTATTCAACTCAGTATCAACAGCCAGGTTATACATACTAGTTAACGACATAAATCATATATATGTACGTTCGTTTGTCTGTCTGTATAAATCAACGGCCGAATAAAAAATTGCAGATATTTAAGTGTTTATTATTTTACACACATTAATAAATAATAAAAATAAAAAAACGACTATTATGAAGATTACTGCTGCTCAACTGTTCTAGGGCTAGTAGTTTACAATTTTACTAAGCCAAATATTTGACATTTCTGTTTTACATATGATGGTACTTCTTCTTCTGGTGCCCTGTCAGGAACCCCCGACGTTAGCGATCACTCTGGCGAATCCCTCTCTGTCCTGTGCTGCCCAGGATATCTGCTACACAGTTCTGAAGCCCGTCCACTCCCTGATATTACGCAGCTAGGACACCTGTCTCCTTCCAGTCCCTCGGCGACAAATTACAACTTATATATCTGATTATCTAGCTAGTATATTGTACTTTAGGGATGAATAATAACGCCGTAAATAATCACAGTATAGCCGTCTATTTACAACATATATATCTGGTTATCTAGCTAGTATGATGTACTATAGGGATGAATAATAACGTCGTAATTTATCACAGTATAACCTCTATTTACAACATATATATCTGGTTATCTAGCTAGTATATTGTACTTTAGGGATGAATAATAACGCCGTAAATAATCACAGTATAGCCGACTATTTACAACATATATATCTGGTTATCTAGCTAGTATGATGTACTATAGGGATGAATAATAACGTCGTAATTTATCACAGTATAACCTCTATTTACAATATATATGTCTGGTTATCTAGCTAGTATACTGTACTTTAGGGATGAATAATAAAGCCGTAAATAATCACAGTATAGCCGTCTATTTACAACATATATATCTGGTTATCTAGCTAGTATGATGTACTATAGGGATGAATAATAACGCCGTAAATAATCACAGTATAGCCGTCTATTTACAACATATCTTCGACCTTCGTAAGGCATTTGATAGTGTGTCTCATAATAAACTGATTAATAAACTAAATACAATAGGAATTACTGGAAATGCTAAAAAATTGATTCAAAGCTACTTATACCAAAGGAAACAGTTTGTCAGAATTAATGACCTCACAAGTGACTTCGAGACATCTCAATTCGGAATTCCGCAAGGAACCGTTCTTGGTCCTATTTTGTTTATTATCTACGTTAATGATTTGCTTAAACTCAATGTTAAGGGAAAAATTATTTCTTTTGCGGATGATACAATAATACTGAATGAAAATATAAATTGGAGAGAGGTAACTAAAGATGCTAATAATGACATTAACATAGCAAAAAAGTGGTTCAATGATAACCTATTATCTTTAAATACTGACAAAACCTTTTTCATACCCTTCACGCTCGTTGGAGATGCTCCTAATAACCTGTTCCTGAAAATTCATCATCATGAAAGTCATGAGATTTGCCAGAATAAATGCACTGAATTAAAACGCACGAAAAGTATAAAATATCTTGGTATCATGATCGACAACAACATTAAATGGAAAGAACAAATAAATTTAATAGTCATTAGAATAAGAAAATTATATTATGTTTTCATTAAATTACGTCGAATAATTCCATTAAAATCATTAAAACAGGTTTATTTTGCATTTGCACAATCTATATTACAATATGGGATTATAGGATGGGGTGCAGCTTTCAAAACTAATTTAAAGCCTTTACAAATAGTCCAAAACACCATTATTAAAATCATCCTTAAGAAACCTTTTGATTATCCAACAAACCAACTTTATCAGGATTTTAATGTTCTCAACATAAATTCACTTTTTAAAAGAGCCTCTCTTTACCAGATATTTAAAGATCATTTCATAAGAAATTTATATCCAACCACTAATTCAAGAAAACATCCAAGAAGAAAGACAAACATTGATATACCATTATTAAAAACGACTACCGGCCAGCTCCATTATACATACCAAGGTGTTAAATGGTTTAATGAGCTGACCGGTAAATATAAATTAAATACAACTGATTTTGATAACTATAAAAATGCTGTTAAGTCTCTATTTATTTTATAACTTTCTAATGGAATTGTTTAATATTTAATTTATTTTAATTGCATGTTTTTTTCTGCTCTGTATTTTAATTGCATGTTTTTTTCTGTTCTTTATTTTTCTTTTGATATTGTGTACATTATTGGTTTTTGATGAATTATGATAATGAAGATTAATTTTTAGTTTATATAGGAATCCCCCCCAAACCACGAGTATAAGCTCTTTTTGGGGGGTAATATGAATAAAATATTTTTTGTGTATGCTATTATAAGTATTTAAATTGTTAAATTGTTATATTTTATTTCTATATATATAAATAAATAAAATAAATAAATAAATAAATATATATCTTGTTATCTAGCTAGTATGTTGTACTTTAGGGATTAATAATAACGCCGTAATTAATCACATATTAACCGTCTATTTACAACATATATATCTGGTTATTTACCTAGTATGTTGTACTTTAGGGATTAATAATAACGCCGTTATTTGTTGTACTTTAGAGATGAATAATAACTAAATAATCACAGTAGTACCGTCTATTTACAACATATGTATTTGGTTACCTAGCTAGTATATTGTACTTTAGGGATGAATAATAACGCCGTTATTTGTTGTACTTTAGAGATGAATAATAACTAAATAATCACAGTAGTACCGTCTATTTACAACATATGTATTTGGTTACCTAGCTAGTATATTGTACTTTAGGGATGAATAATAACGCCGCAAATAATCACAGTATAGCCGTCTATTTACAACATATATATCTGGTTATCTAGCTAGTATGTTGTACTTTAGGGATGAATAATAACGCCGCAAATAATCACAGTATAGCCGTCTATTTACAACATATATATCTGGTTATCTAGCTAGTATATTGTACTTTAGGGATGAATAATAACGCCGCAAATAATCACAGTATAGCCGTCTATTTACAACATATATATCTGGTTATTTACCTAGTATGTTGTACTTTAGGGATTAATAATAACGCCGTTATTTGTTGTACTTTAGAGATGAATAATAACTAAATAATCACAGTAGTACCGTCTATTTACAACATATGTATTTGGTTATCTAGCTAGTATATTGTACTTTAGGGATGAATAATAACGCCGTAAATAATCACAGTATAGCCGTCTATTTACAACATATATATCTGGTTATCTAGCTAGTATGTTGTACTTTAGGGATGAATAATAACAAGTAATTAATAATAAAATGAATATAACCTAGCCCCTCTTGAGTGCCACTTACAAAGTATTTTAAAGGGGGTGGCTCGCCTCCTCACCAGATCGCGTCAAGATAATCATCTCCGTAAGTGAGAGAGATAGAATGTCCAGCTAATGGTCGTGCAGTGATGTTGTAGTACAGCGGCATCAGTTGTCCAGGTCCAAGTAGGGTCAGTCAGCAGTAGTAATCCAATCAGCAGGTCCAATCCAATGTCAAAATCAATCTAGGTGAAGTATTAGCAAGGTCAACAGGTTTCGTATAGAGAAATATATTGAAAAGGCGTTCGTCGAGGCAGAGTTATTTTACTGTTCAAAAAAGTGCATATATTTTCAAATAAATAAAAAAAAAACGAATCCGAGATTAGAACATTGGCATTTGCAAATTGAGAAATAAAATCATAATAATGAAAACACCTACTTAAATTATAAATGAATTAATTTTAAACGTAGTTTTTTTTTTCTTCTCGTCAATGATTTTATTGACCCGTACGAAGAACGGGCTTTTTTTTTTTCAATTTTATCGATCTATAAAATATCAACATATTAAGTTTAGCAGATATAGCAAATAATATATTATGTTACCATGTTTCGGCGGTTGTCAAAGTGTTTTTTTTTAATTAGGGAGTTGTGACCAACACTCGACTCTACTACATTTTATATATATTTTTAAGAATGATTATGCCCTAGTACCAAATATACATCCCCATACATTCCCTAAACAAAGCATAAGTGCTTGTGCTATAGGTGAACGAATTCGGTCGTGGCGGGATTTGAATTCGCGACCACTGGATTACTAGCCCAGCTAGCTAACCGCTCTGCCACCACACATCCATATATGTAGAGTAGATATTTAGAAATTAAAAATGTGGGTTATGAAAACTCCATTTTATCAATGTAGAATACTTTCATATAGTATTTAAGTTATTTATTTGACGAGTCTACTGCCAATTGACTTGAAAGAGATTTTTTAGAGGAGGTAAGATCTATTATTTATTTTATTTATTGACCTTTTATCACACTATATTTATAATGACAAAAATAAGTAGATTACTGCTGCCCAACTAGGAAATCTTGTTCTAGGGCTAGCAGTTTACAATTTTTATTGACAATTATGAACCAGGTGATTGCTCCCCTTCCACACTAAATATGTACACAATCTCAACTTTCTGCAATCACAATCATTACCTCAACAAACATATGGGCTCACACAAAACAGATGAACAGATCCATCTACAAGGTTATTCAGTATTTTGTAAAGCAGATACACATCAGATATCTTTCTCCTTTACTCAAGGGATATAAACCCATGTAATTTTAATTGTTTTAACTGATTGGTCGTAAATATAGCCGTAAATTTATTTTATAAAATTGAGCGTTTTAATATTTTTTTTTCTGAATCTTCAATTCTGTCGATAAAATAATATCTATATCAGATATCTTTCTCCTTTACTCAAGGGATATAAACCCATGTAATTTTAATTGTTTTAACTGATTGGTCGTAAATATAGCCGTAAATTTATTTTATAAAATTGAGCGTTTTAATATTTTTTTTTCTGAATCTTCAATTCTGTCGATAAAATAATAAAAATTAAAATATTTTAATAGAACTTAAAATGTATATTTTTTTCATAATTCTAGTTGATTACGGAGTTCTATCATGAAGTGACAGTTTCAAATATTGAAAAAAATTATTTATTATTATTATTAAAAGTTTCAGAAGCTGCGTGCTTGTGTGTATGTGTGTCGTAAAACGTCTTGAGATGAGTATCTCTGTGCGGTATGACAGTTTGACATGGACACCGCAGTTCACAAAACTTCTCGCCATATTATGAAACAGCACCAAACCGCTCGGCTACATTTCGTTTTCCAAGGTCATTCATTGTAGACGCAATACAGTATCGAATATTTATTTTACGACAATTTTTCAACATCTCAATAGAGACGAAGTTGGAATATTATAGGAGAACCGGGAAATCAAAGCAGCTGTCATTGGCTGGTTTACGTGATCACTTTATGATAGGGAACTCCAATTAAAAGGCATATTTCGTGAACATTGCGCAGGCGCATAAAGTGATCACGTAATCCAGCAGATGACAGCTGCCTTGATTTCCCGAGTCTCCTATAAAATTTCAACTTCGTCTCTATTGAGATGTTGAAAAACTGTCATTTTATTTTTTATTGCTTCTCGGACATCTAACTCAGGTATTAATACATACAAGAAAACGAATAGGATTAAATAAGAAGATTAAAAAAAAAACATTCATACATACTTTAATTCATACCATCACGGCATATTCCAAAATTTGAGGTAACCAGCGAGAGGTGTGCATTACCTTATCAAAAGAAACACGACACATGTGTATATCACCAAACACCATTCTTGTCTCAGCTACATTGGCAATATTCAGAATGTGTAATAATAATAATAATATTGCACACTTCCTTGTACCCTGCGCAATTGGCGAGTTTATTGCCGTATGGTAATTTCTTCCAACTAACCAGTGTTTCCAGTTCAGAGAAGCAATATTTGCGTGAGACATGAATTTAAATAAATTATACCTCTGCTGGGAATCGATCCCAGGACGCCCGCACAGAAAACAAACGGCTTTCCAACTGTGCCACGGCGGTCGGCGGTGGTCGGTGTGTGTGTTGTAAACTATTGGTAAACTATTTCTCATCGTGGTGGCATGTAGTAATATTGTTAATCTTCCTACATCCTTATGATTCAGATTCACCATCATTCCTAGGTCCTTTTGATTCAATTTCTTCATACGATGCTATAACTTTGTGGCACATTTTAAATATTATCGCAAATTGAAATTTGGTACAAATATATTTTTTGTTTTAACCACTGTGAATACTTTGTGTCTAACCGGTTTTCGGAGCTGACCGCTCCCTCCTCAGGACAGACTTGTACTAAATTATTATTAAAAAATGAACGAACGTGTGCGATATTATGTTGTGGGTGGTAACGCGGAAGACGAAGTGGAGGGGGAGGAGTAAGGATTAACGTTTTCAGATTCACCATAATTTTTTAGGATCTTTTGATTCAGATTCACCATAATTCCTAGGTCCTTTTGATTCAGATTCACCATCTGTCCTAGGTCCTTGTGATTCAGATTCACCATCATTCCTAGGTCCTTTTGATTCAGATTCACCATCATTCCTAGGTCCTTTTGATTCAGATTCACCATAATTCCTAGGTCCTTTTGATTCAGATTCACCATCATTCCTAGACCATCATTCGTGTATGATTATTATTTTTGTAAAATTTGTTTTACAAAACTCTGGTCTTTAACTGTCTTATTTAATGTATTTTGTAATTGTGACTGTTTGTATCCATAAATAAATAGCTTCTCGAGCTACTGAGACCCGAAATACACAGACTGCTTGTTGAAGTCAGGGTCAACTGCTTCAAGCTGTCGTAGCACGGCGGTCTGCAGTTCCAATACAAAATTCCCATTTAAAATACACGGACCGCTTCAAGCGGTCGTGTTGCCGTCGAATCGACTGCTTTAAGCTGAACAACTCAACTCAACTGTCGGTACAACCCCTTGAAGCAGTCGGCGAGCAATCAGTTCAACTGGCTACTTCGAGTATTTTAATGTTTAATTTTTGTTTGTATATGTGGCAACCCTATACTTAAATCCGACCTTTAGTCCCTCCACGCCCGCGTTGGGAACGCGACCCGTCAGATGAAATCGTCAGACTCGTGCTTTGCTGATTCTAGATTAGTGCAGTGCAGTCCACTACGACGATGACGACCTCTGACCTATAAATACTAACCGACTTAACTCATTTTCATTACGAGAACAGTAATACCACATAGATACATACTTAAACGACGAAAGGTTAATCCTAATGCACGAAACTTCATTTCCTGTAAACACGCGGGTCGCTCGTTTCGTAACGAGTATTTATTTATTAGAATTTAACGTAATATATTTTTATAATTGTTAACTTAGTGAGCATTATTAAGACTAACTGAACCTAACCAAAAAATAAAGGGGAATGGACAGATGAAAGAAATCGTCTGGCCTTAAACACTAGGAGTGAAATGTGCATTTTTCAATATTAATGCAAGTTGTACTGAATTAAAAGCAGTGGCATCGAATGCAAAATACATTAAAAAATATATTTATATATTTTGATTACTTTTGTGTAGTTTTTAAATTTTATTTTTTTTAAATCTTGTCCGGTTTTTTTTTCAACCCATCTGGCAACCCTAAGCATAGGACTCACATAGTGTACCATGGGCTAAACAATCGTACTATATTACAGCTTACTGTGATTTATACTACACTGTGTGTGTGTGTTGTTGCCTATTTAGATTATCTTTTAAGATTTACTTTCTATAAATGTTTGTATTAGAAATATATATTTAATATTCAATTAAACGATATATATTCAATATATGTATGTTGTAAACACCTGTTATTGGAGCATTGGAACTACTATGCTGATTCTAACTATCTATATTATGTTTTATGTGTATTCCTATGTTCTGTTGGTGATACTTATTACATTATGTTGTAAACACCTGTTATTGGAGCATTGGAACTACTATGCTGATTCTAACTATCTATATTATGTTTTATGTGTATTCCTATGTTCTGTTGGTGATACTTATTACATTATGTTGTAAACACCTGTTATTGGAGCATTGGAACTACTATGCTGATTCTAACTATCTATATTATGTTTTATGTGTATTCCTATGTTCTGTTGGTGATACTTATTACATTATGTTGTAAACACCTGTTATTGGAGCATTGGAACTACTATGCTGATTCTAACTATCTATATTATGTTTTATGTGTATTCCTATGTTCTGTTGGTGATACTTATTACATTATGTTGTAAACACCTGTTATTGGAGCATTGGAACTACTATGATGATTCTAACTATCTATATTATGTTTTATGTGTATTCCTATGTTCTGTTGGTGATACTTATTACATTATGTTGTAAACACCTGTTATTGGAGCATTGGAACTACTATGATGATTCTAACTATCTATATTATGTTTTATGTGTATTCCTATGTTCTGTTGGTGATACTTATTACATTATGTTGTAAACACCTGTTATTGGAGCATTGGAACTACTATGATGATTCTAACTATCTATATTATGTTTTATGTGTATTCCTATGTTCTGTTGGTGATACTTATTACATTATGTTGTAAACACCTGTTATTGGAGCATTGGAACTACTATGATGATTCTAACTATCTATATTATGTTTTATGTGTATTCCTATGTTCTGTTGGTGATACTTATTACATTATGTTGTAAACACCTGTTATTGGAGCATTGGAACTACTATGATGATTCTAACTATCTATATTATGTTTTATGTGTATTCCTATGTTCTGTTGGTGATACTTATTACATTATGTTGTAAACACCTGTTATTGGAGCATTGGAACTACTATGATGATTCTAACTATCTATATTATGTTTTATGTGTATTCCTATGTTCTGTTGGTGATACTTATTACATTATGTTGTAAACACCTGTTATTGGAGCATTGGAACTACTATGATGATTCTAACTATCTATATTATGTTTTATGTGTATTCCTATGTTCTGTTGGTGATACTTATTACATTATGTTGTAAACACCTGTTATTGGAGCATTGGAACTACTATGATGATTCTAACTATCTATATTATGTTTTATGTGTATTCCTATGTTCTGTTGGTGATACTTATTACATTATGTTGTAAACACCTGTTATTGGAGCATTGGAACTACTATGATGATTCTAACTATCTATATTATGTTTTATGTGTATTCCTATGTTCTGTTGGTGATACTTATTACATTATGTTGTAAACACCTGTTATTGGAGCATTGGAACTACTATGATGATTCTAACTATCTATATTATGTTTTATGTGTATTCCTATGTTCTGTTGGTGATACTTATTACATTATGTTGTAAACACCTGTTATTGGAGCATTGGAACTACTATGATGATTCTAACTATCTATATTATGTTTTATGTGTATTCCTATGTTCTGTTGGTGATACTTATTACATTATGTTGTAAACACCTGTTATTGGAGCATTGGAACTACTATGATGATTCTAACTATCTATATTATGTTTTATGTGTATTCCTATGTTCTGTTGGTGATACTTATTACATTATGTTGTAAACACCTGTTATTGGAGCATTGGAACTACTATGATGATTATAACTATCTATATTATGTTTTATGTGTATTCCTATGTTCTGTTGGTGTTTCTTTTAATAAATAAATAAATTTGTTTATTAATATTTCGTTTGCCACCTCGGAACAGGCCTGGCCCAGTGAGATGGTACATATCAACTTAATTTATTTGTTAAATTGATTAATTATATGATGAAGACCATCTATATATAGATTCACAAAGAGGATAACAACAATAGATATGGAAGGGGGCAATTCTAAGAAAAATTACCGATACCGGTGAATGGGAGTCGCGTTTGCGAAAAAATTTAAGTAGAACGTAAAATTAAATATAAAATTTTTTTTCATAGTTTTAATTAATTATGGAGTTCTACCACGAAGTGACAGTGTCCAATATTGGAAAAAAAAATGATTAATTATAGTAATCTAGTTATGGTATTTGTAATATAAATAAATGAATGAATGAATATTGAGCACCCCTGTCATAGCTAAATTATATGTAATGTATAATATTCTGTGTGGCGATGATCGGCGCCTCATCTCAGGGGCGTGGTGTGACTTATAAAAGATAATAATTATTACTCAATACATAATATTGTTTGATATTTATTATTTATTATATTCATTTGTATCCGGAATCATTCTATTTTTTCAACACTGCCAATATTCATTTTAGCAAACGTCCTCTGTTGGCGGACCGATTTATCAAAAAAATATTTTACTATCAGAGAGATTTAGCTCTAGAGTTATTATTTCACAATTTTTAAGCGTATATTTTTTATAAATACCATTAAAAACTGTTTCTTCTCCGAGAATATAACATAGGATGTTGGCTCGGATGTCAATGGAAGATGGAAGCGGCCATTATTATTATTAATTATAATAATTGTAAATAAAACGCGACTAATTAAAAAAAAAACTGTGGGACAAGTTTGGTCCAATCGGCGAAATCAAAACCCTCACGATTACCCATATCATGGATATAATTATTATATTGAGTTCTATAATATCGTTAGCTGTCATAGAACTCAATCCATGATATGGGTAATCACTAGGGTTTTAATTTCGCTGGTTGGACCAACGAAATCATCACCATGACCATCATTTGCTTATTTTACGGAACGTAGGAATATGTATATGTACTTGTTTAACAAGGATATATTCATTTTTTTATAAGAAAAAAAATGTTATGACCAACCAAAATAACGTATGCGGTACTTCATAATGGGGTATTTTATTACCCCAAGGGTATCACAAAATCACAAACGATTTCTAAATGACGGTTAATCATGCACTGATTTGTAGATGTAGATCACTAGCGTCTGGCTCTAGAAAAAAATTAGGGACGGAAATATGCATGTGCATAAAAATTATACGGGATGCAATAAATACGACAGCGAAATAAAAATATGATGTGTATATTGATCCCATTCGCCTCAATTTTTTGGTTGGGTTCAGTTAGTCTTTAATAATTATAGCGACTCGCGTGAGCGAGTTGCTTTATAAATCAAATGGAAATTGGTCGCAGGAAAAATGCTTTCAACATCTTTGCCATTTGAGGTTAGGAATTTTTTACTTATTCAGTGAAATATTTGTGCGCACGCGTATTTCTGACTTCATTCCCTTGACCTGTCTGACGGCAGACGCTTGTTTGTAGATCTACTGGTTAGAGAATACATGGGAGAAAGGGAGGATGCGCGTGCGCATGTTCATTCTACAGAACGATATGCAGTGGCGTGGGGTAATTAATTACCCCGTATGCATTCCAGGGTTAAGCGTATTTTGTATAAACACGATTAAAAAGTGTGTCTTCACCGGTAATAGAACTTTGGATGTTGGCTCAGGAGTCAGATATCTAACTATGTAATTGATCCACGAAGGCCGATTTAGTCAATATTCACCAACTAGCTAATTATATATTTTTTCGTTCTTATTACTTAATTGCATTTTTTGATTAATTAAAATTATTATTTTTTATTTCATCATAAGTACTATTTATTTCATCATAAGTACGTGTTCGTAGTATTACGCAATATTTAAATGACGTTTGGTTTTAATTGAGCGTATTGTTGATTTGCCGCTTGATATACTCCTCACTACCCCAAGGGGATATAGTGGGGAGTTATGAATTAGCAATTTGTTAAGGTTATTTATTTTTTATTCCAGATTATCAACTATACCTAATGCTGAGATTGTATTCTGAAAGTTTCATCACAATGTATCTGTGCTGTGTACTATGTACGGCGTGTTTATTCTACTTTATCGATTATAGACTAAAGTACGCATTCGATTCTTTTCGAATTTTGCAAATTTGTATATCTAATACTCGCTTAGACCCCATTAGATTTTGAAGGAAATCTGAATAGTGCTCCTCAATTTTTTTAACTGTCAACTATTTCAAAGCGACCCCAAGCTCAGGAAACTTAAATTTTGATATTTTTTTTTCAAATTGCTAAAAAGGCACAATAAATTTCATAATGTGGCATTAAAAAATTATCAAGTTTTCATAATAAAATATTTAAAACGTAAAGAATTTAACAAACTTATTTCATGACAATGCTGAATATTTTCCATACAAAATTTGAATACTTCGTGGATTGATTTGGTTGTTAGAGTATAGCGTTGGCCACAACCCACTCGTTTCTTATTGTTTCGTGGTTTAACATTGAAACACTTGTAAGAAAAAAAGTATGCCAATCTTCGATGCGGAAAGTTTAAAATTTAGGCTAAAAGTGCAATATTGTTTCGCTGGTAATTAATTTTTGAGTAGAGTTTTCGGCAAATAACTCTACAAATGTAATCGTCGTGGGAAATTTGGGTATATTTTTCGGTTGGTATATGTATTATGTGATGTTTATTTTTTATTTAATTTATTTATTAATAATATAAATAATAAATTACAATTCAATTACATACTATAAGATAAGTATATGTGTACCAACATATAAGTGTTTGTATATTATTGATAAGTGTGTAATTGCGAGGGTACAATGAACGCCTCACCAGGAAGTCCTGTGCCGAGGTGTTCATTTGAACAATTGTTTGACGTAAGTAGTACATTATGTGTAAAGATCTTAAATTAAATTAATTTTAATTATATTTACACACATACCATCACGACTTATCCCACAGTGTGGGGTAATCAGCGAAAGGTGTTCGGGTGTGCATAACTCTCACTTAAAAAGGCACTGCTTTACAAATGGGTGGTGAACCTCATTGCTGAACTATGTGAGATATTATTGTTGCCTGTTGTACTTTCGATTACCCGGATTACCCGATTTGACTTTTGCCTAGTGGGGCTTTATTAGTAATTTGAATTTTGCCTAGTGGGGCGTTATTAGTCATTAAATTTATGCCTAGTGGGACGTTTTTAGTCATTTGAATTTTGCCTAGTAGGGCGTTATAGTCATTAGATTTTTTGCCTAGTGGGACGTTATTAGTCATTTAATCTTTGCCTAGTGGGGCATTATAAGTAATTTGATTTTAGCCTGGTGGGGCGTTATTATTTGTTTGATTTCAGCCTAGGGGGCGTTATAAGTTATTTGACTTTTGCCTAGTGGGGCATTATAAATCATTTGATTTTTGTCGAGTGGGGCGTTATAAGTCATTTAATTTATGCCAAGTGGGGCATTATTAGTCATTTGACTTTTGCCTAGTGGGGCGTTATTAGTCATTTGACTTTTGCCTAGTGGTGCCTTATAAGTCAATTTGACTATTGCCAAGTGGGTCGTTATAAGTCATTTGACTTTTTCCTAGTGGGTCGTTATCAGTCATTTGAATTTTGCCTAGTGGGGCGTTGTTAGTCATTTGATTTTTGACTAGTGGGGCGTAATTAGTCATTTGACTTTTGCCTAGTGGGGCGTTATTTGATGTTTGATTTTTGCCTAGTGGTTCGTTATTAGTAATTTATATTTACCAAGTGGGACATTATTAGTCATTTGATTTTTGCCTAGTGGGGCATTATTAGTCATTTAACTTTTGCCTGGTGGGTCGTAATTAGTCATTTGATTTTTGCCTAGTGGGGCGTTATTAGTCACTTGATTTTTGCCTAGTGGGACGTAATTAGTCATTAGCTATGGCCTATTGGGGCGTTATTAGTCATTTAATCTTTGCCTAGTGGGGCGTTATTAGTAATTTGATTTTTGCCTGGTGGGGCGTTATTATTTGTTTGATTTCTGCCTAGGGGGTGTTATCAGTTATTTGACTTTTGCCTAGTAAGGCGTTATAAGTCATTTTACTTTTTCCTAGTGGGTCGTTATCAGTCATTTGAATTTTGCCTAGTGGGGCGTTATTAGTCATTTAACTTTTGCCTAGTGGGTCGTTATTAGTCATTTGACTTTTGCCTAGGAGGGCGTTATTAGTCATTTGATTTTTACCTAGTGGGGCGTTATTAGTCACTTGATTTTTGCCTTGTGGGACCTTATTAGTCATTTGATTTTTGCCTAGTGGTGCGTTATTAGTCATTTAACTTTTGCCTAGTGGGTCGTTATTAGTCATTTGACTTTTGCCTTGGAGGGCGTTATTAGTCATTTGATTTTTGCCTAGTGAGGCGTTATTAGTCACTTGATTTTTGCCTAGTGGGACGTTATAAGTCATTTGATTTTTGCCTAGTGGGGTGTTATTAGTCATTTAATTTTTGCGTAGTGGGGCGTTATTAGTTATTTGCTTTTCGCCTGTAGTAATTTGACTTTTGCCTAGTGGGGCGTTATAAGTCATTTAAGTTATGCCTAGTAGAGCGTTATTACTCATTTAATTTATGTCTAGTTGGGCGTTATTACTCATTTGACTTTTGCCTAGTGGGGCGTTTTTAGTCAATTGATTTTTGCCTAGTGGGGCGTTATTAGTCATTTAATTTTTGCCTAGTGGGGTGTTATTACACATTTGATTTTTGCCTGGTGGGGCGTTATTATTCGTTTGATTTTTGCCTAGGGGGCGTGGCGTTATTAGTTATTTGACTTTTGCCTAGTGGGGCGTTATAAATCATTTGATTTTTGTCGAGTGGGGCGTTATTAGTCATTTAATTTATGCCTAGTGGGGCGTTATTAGTCATTTGACATTTGCCTAGTGGGGCGTTATTAGTCATTTAATTTTTGCCTAGTGGGGCGTTATCAGTCATTTGAATTTTGCCTAGTGGGACGTTATTAGTTATTTGATTTTTGCCTCGCGGGGCGTTATTAGTCATTTGACTTTTGCCTAGTGGAGCGTTATGAGTCGTTTGACTTTTGCCTAGTGGGGCGTAATAAGTCGTTTGACTTTTGCCTAGTGAGGCGTTATTAGTGATTTAATTTTTGCCTAGAGGGTCGTTAATAGTAATTTGACTTTTTCCTAGTGGGGCGTTATTAGTCATTTAACTTTTGCTTAGTGGTTCGTTATGAGTCCATTGAATTTTGCCTAGTAGGGCGTTATTAGTCATTTGAATTTTACCAAGTGGGTCGTTATTAGTCATTTGACTTTTGCCTAGTGGGGCGTTAATAGTCATTTGACTTTTGCCTAGTGGGGCGTAATTAGTCGTTTGACTTTCGCCTGGTGAGGCGTTATTAGTGACTTAATTTTTGCCTAGAGGGTCGTTATTAGTCATTTGACTTTTGCTTAGTGTGTCGTTGTTAGTCATTTTACTTTTGCCCTGTGGGGCGTTATTTGTCATTTGATTTTTGCCTTGTGGATCATTATTAGTGATTTATTTTTACCAAGTGGGGAGTTCTTAGTCTTTTGACTTTTGCCTAGTGGGGCGATATTAGTCATTTTATTTTTGCTAAGTGGGTCGTTAGAGTCCATTGAATTTGCCTAGTAGGGCGTTATTAATCATTTAACTATTTCCTTGTGGGTCGTTATCAGTCATTTGAATTTTGTCTAGTGGGGCTTTATTATATTATTTGATTTATGCCCAGTGGGTCGTTATAAGTCACTTGATTTTTGCCCAGTGGGACGTTATTAGTCATTTGATTTTTGCCTAGTGGGGCGCTATTATTAGTCATTTAATTTTTGCCTAGTGGGGCGTTATTACTCATTTGTTTTTGACTGGTTGTGCGTTATTATTCGTTTGATTTTTGTCTAGCGGGGCGTTATTAGTTATTTGACTTTTGCCTAGTGGGGCGTTATAAATCATTTGATTTTTGTCGAGGGGGGCGTTATTAGTTATTTGACTTTTGCCTAGTGGGGCGTTATAAATAATTTGATTTTTGTCGAGTGGGGCGTTATTAGTCATTTAATTTATGCCTAGTGGGGCGTTATTAGTCATTTGACATTTGCCTAGTGGGGCGTTATTAGTCATTAAATTTTTGCCTAGTGGGGCGTTATCAGTCATTTGAATTTCGCCTAGTAGGGCTTTATTAGTGATTTGATTTTTGCCTAGTGGGGCGTTATTAGTCATTTGATTTTTGCCTAGTGGGGCGTTATTAATCATTTGACTTTTGCCTAGTGGGGCGTTATTACTCATTTGTTTTTGACTGGTTGTGCGTTATTATTCGTTTGATTTTTGCCTAGTGAGGCGTTACTAGTCATTTGACTTTTGCCTAGTGGGGTGTAATTAGTCGTTTGACTTTTGTCTAGTGAGGCGTTATTAGTGATTTAATTTTTGCCTAGAGGGTCGTTTATAGTCATTTGACTTTTGCCTAGTGGGTAGTTATTAGTTATTTGACTTTTGCTTAGTGTGTCGTTGTTAGTCATTTTACTTTTGTCTATTGGGGCGTTATTTGTCATTTGATTTTTGCCTAGTGGGGCGTTATTAGTCATTTAATTTTTGCCTAGTGGGGCGTTATTACTCATTTGTTTTTGACTGGTTGTGCGTTATTATTCGTTTGATTTTTGTCTAGCGGGGCGTTATTAGTTATTTGACTTTTGCCTAGTGGGGCGTTATAAATCATTTAATTTTTGTCGAGGGGGTCGTTAGTAGTCATTTGACTTTTGCCTAGAGGGTAGTTATTAGTCATTTGACTTTTGCTTAGTGTGTCGTTGTTAGTCATTTTACTTTTGCCCTGTGGGGCGTTATTTGTCATTTGATTTTTGCCTTGTGGATCATTATTAGTGATTTATT
>OY754983.1:11540617-11545117 GCA_963576475.1 Molanna angustata
TTGATAACATTTGAAGTGGAGAACCGACAGAACTGACTATGGGTCTAAGAGGAACATCCGTCTTATGAATTTTTGGCAAACCGTATAATTTCGGAAAACGTGACGATTTTTCTCTAGGTATTAACGACTTTTTTAATTCGGGACTTAATTTGGATGACATAATTTTAGTTTTAGTCGTTTTTTCTAAGTATGTTATAGGATTATTAGGATGCAGTTTATAAGCCGGATCGTTAAGCAAATTAGTAATTTTAATGTGATAATCTTCGCTTTTCATGATTACTGTTGCGTTTCCCTTATCTGCCGGAAGAATGATTATATCTTTATTTGCGCGTAATTCTTTAAGAGCTCGTATTTCATCGAGAGATATATTTCTTTTCGGCGGAAGCGATTTTCTAAGTATATGGCAAGTTTCTTGTCGTATAGTTTCAGCTATATTATTTGGTAGTTTACATACGGCTGATTCGATTCCCGTAACAATGTCTTCTTTTGGAATTTTCGGAGGAACAACACCAAAATTAAAACCTTTACTTAGAACCGATATTGTATCGTTATTTAATTTAAGATCGGTGAGATTGTGAATGATTTTATCGGTATTTAAAGACTGTTGGTATTCTACTTTTTTGATATTATTTTCGATACGCGTGAATTTACTTATTTGGCGGTCGGAGTTTATTTTATTATTCGTTTCAATTCTATTATGAATGAGATTATCTAATTCGGACCATATTAATGGGTGTAATATATTAGAAAGTTTTAAATGAAGATTTTTAATATCAGTACCAAGTGTATGTAATTGTAAATGAATGTAACCGATTTCGTCGCGTATGAGGGAAAAACTAGTGTTATAAAGAATATTTCTCACCGATTTTCTGCTACCGCGTTGTCTCAGTTGAAAACACTTTGGCACTACTTTTTTATCACGACATCGACACAAAAAGGTTAGGTCACATAGAAGCTTCGCATGTTTTGACTTTAATTTTTCAAACTTTTTCGTTTCACTGTATATTTCCTCCCCGTAGAGGTTATTTATGTTAAATCTAAGGTTTTCGCGAGTACAAAATATGTTATTATTAAGTATTTTGGGGATAACCCGCGTCAAATTATGATTCCCGAGAGAATCAGTCGTCTGCCGACGTTTCGTCTGAATCACATCAGACATTTTCTAAAGGCGCCTTGTTAATAAATTTTCGTCTCGAGGGATAGTGCACGCACGTCCGTTCGAGTCGAAAGCTTACTACCAAGTGAAAGTTTGAAAGGAAACCGCGTCAAGTGTTAGTGGAGGGGTGGGTTTCCCCAATGACGTCATTATTGCGTTTTGTTTGGCTTCTAGTGACTCTAGTACTTAACGGTATATTTTTTACAGGTGGATTATCAGTTTTCGGCTTACTAAGAATTTTACTAATGTTTTTAATGTGACTATTGTTTGAAATATCGGTAGTTTGATTACTATGGTTTTTAAAAATGTTGTTTTCAAGTACACTTGTCCATGCGGTCGGGATTCGAATGCTATCGTCCCTGTTATTCATTATACTGTTGCTTCTTTTATATATTTCGATTGCTTCCCTGTAAATTCTAAATGTTTCATTGTTAATATTCGCGACTACTTTTGAATTTTCAAAGTCTATGGAGTGATTTTCGGTCAATGAGTGATTTACAAGAGATGAAGTTAGTTTCCGGTTTTTAACATCTACGCGATGTTCAGAGACGCGCGCCGAGATTCTGCGATTTGTCCTGCCTATATAAGTTTTTGAGCAATCACCGCATGGGATTTCGTAAATACCGTGTGACTCTAATGGTATTTTATCTTTCGGACTTTTTAAAAAGGATGAAATTTTGTTGTCTGTTCTAAAAATGGTGCGAATATTATGTTTATAAAGTAGGTGACTGATTTTGTCTGTAGTGCCTTTTATGTAAGGCAAAAATGCAATGGAGAGTGGCTTTACTTTAGTTGACGTATCTTTTTTATTAAAATTTTTATTAGTTTGATTTTTTACTGCATTATTTATCGTAAAATTAGAAAAACCGTTATTTCGTAGCGCGTTTTTAAGATACTCTAATTCGTTTTGAATGTTTTCGGAGTCGGCTATCCTTAATGATCGTGTTACCAAGGTGTTTGCTACAGAGGCGATTTGTGCTGGATGATGGTTCGACGATGCGTGGAGATATCTGTTGGTATGTGTTGATTTTCTGTACACAGTGTGGCCGAGAGTGCCATCGTCTTTTTTGATTACGAGAACATCAAGAAAAGGTATTTCACCGTTGTTTTCTATCTCCATTGTGAATTTGATGTTATTGTGGAGATCGTTCAGAAAATCAAGAAATTTGTTTAGTTCCTCCAAACCGTGAGGCCATATAACGAAGGTATCGTCCACGTATCTAATCCATAGCTTTGGTTTTAAGCGCGCTCTATCTATAGCTTCCTTTTCTAACTTGGTCATGAATATGTTAGCGACTGGCGGTGAAAGAGATAGAACCATTGGTGCTCCTTTTACTTGTTTGTACATGTCGTTATTATAAGTGAAAAATGTGTTATTGAGGCAATGTTCTATTAAAGTTATTATGTCATTCGATGATACGAGCTCTGATGAAATACGAGCTCTTAAAGAATTACGCGCAAATAAAGATATAATCATTCTTCCGGCAGATAAGGGAAACGCAACAGTAATCATGAAAAGCGAAGATTATCACATTAAAATTACTAATTTGCTTAACGATCCGGCTTATAAACTGCATCCTAATAATCCTATAACATACTTAGAAAAAACGACTAAAACTAAAATTATGTCATCCAAATTAAGTCCCGAATTAAAAAAGTCGTTAATACCTAGAGAAAAATCGTCACGTTTTCCGAAATTATACGGTTTGCCAAAAATTCATAAGACGGATGTTCCTCTTAGACCCATAGTCAGTTCTGTCGGTTCTCCACTTCAAATGTTATCAAAGTATCTTGCCAACTACTTACAACCAGATGTAGAATCAGCGGAATCTTTTGTCAAAAATTCGGAACATTTTATACAAATCATTAAAAATCAAAAATTAAACAAGGGCGACATCCTTGTCAGTTTTGACGTCGTATCCTTGTTTACCAATATACCCACAAACGAAGCTCTTCAAGCAATAAAAGAAATGAGTGACCCACCGAATGACATAATAACTTTAATAGAACATTGCCTCAATAACACATTTTTCACTTATAATAACGACATGTACAAACAAGTAAAAGGAGCACCAATGGGTCTATCTCTTTCACCGCCAGTCGCTAACATATTCATGACCAAGTTAGAAAAGGAAGCTATAGATAGAGCGCGCTTAAAACCAAAGCTATGGATTAGATACGTGGACGATACCTTCGTTATATGGCCTCACGGTTTGGAGGAACTAAACAAATTTCTTGATTTTCTGAACGATCTCCACAATAACATCAAATTCACAATGGAGATAGAAAACAACGGTGAAATACCTTTTCTTGATGTTCTCGTAATCAAAAAAGACGATGGCACTCTCGGCCACACTGTGTACAGAAAATCAACACATACCAACAGATATCTCCACGCATCGTCGAACCATCATCCAGCACAAATCGCCTCTGTAGCAAACACCTTGGTAACACGATCATTAAGGATAGCCGACTCCGAAAACATTCAAAACGAATTAGAGTATCTTAAAAACGCGCTACGAAATAACGGTTTTTCTAATTTTACGATAAATAATGCAGTAAAAAATCAAACTAATAAAAATTTTAATAAAAAAGATACGTCAACTAAAGTAAAGCCACTCTCCATTGCATTTTTGCCTTACATAAAAGGCACTACAGACAAAATCAGTCACCTACTTTATAAACATAATATTCGCACCATTTTTAGAACAGACAACAAAATTTCATCCTTTTTAAAAAGTCCGAAAGATAAAATACCATTAGAGTCACACGGTATTTACGAAATCCCATGCGGTGATTGCTCAAAAACTTATATAGGCAGGACAAATCGCAGAATCTCGGCGCGCGTCTCTGAACATCGCGTAGATGTTAAAAACCGGAAACTAACTTCATCTCTTGTAAATCACTCATTGACCGAAAATCACTCCATAGACTTTGAAAATTCAAAAGTAGTCGCGAATATTAACAATGAAACATTTAGAATTTACAGGGAAGCAATCGAAATATATAAAAGAAGCAACAGTATAATGAATAACAGGGACGATAGCATTCGAATCCCGACCGCATGGACAAGTGTACTTGAAAACAACATTTTTAAAAACCATAGTAATCAAACTACCGATATTTCAAACAATAGTCACATTAAAAACATTAGTAAAATTCTTAGTAAGCCGAAAACTGATAATCCACCTGTAAAAAATATACCGTTAAGTACTAGAGTCACTAGAAGCCAAACAAAACGCAATAATGACGTCATTGGGGAAACCCACCCCTCCACTAACACTTGACGCGGCTTCCTTTCAAACTTTCACTTGGTAGTAAGCTTTCGACTCGAACGGACGTGC